>JAHDVE020007941.1:0-34135 GCA_022606495.2 Halesus radiatus | reverse complement strand
ATGCAAAGACACTAACCTTTATGATACCAACACTAGTTACTCTACTGACGATGCTTGCACTTGACATCTTAATATTCACCCTACCAAGGCACAAGTCAATAATGCGCAAGAAATGCAAAATACATAAGGGAAGAATGATCAATGTGTTTACCTTGATATTTATGACTGTGCTAACCTCTTATGTATTGAAAGTCAATGATATTGTATTGCTCAAGTTTACGATGGCAGCAAATGTTTTGAGCCAAGCATACATGGTTGGTCTTTTTCTCGACTCATATGTTGTCCACTTCATTTTCCTGTCAGGTATTTACTATGCATTGGGATTACTGTTCTGTTTTGCTTTTCTTAAGCATTTTGCACTCGGGTATCAAATGTTAATATTATTTGTCAAGAATATGTTTTAATAAATTTTATTTATGTGGAAATAATAAATGTGTTATTTTATGATCTTGATTTATAAGTGTAGTGTGAAGATAATTTCTGTCGTTCTAACATGGGATGGGGTTGTAACAAAATTCTACAAACGATACATGCAAGCCTTGGGTCTCTCTAAAGAGATACAAGCGTACATCCAAACTGTCACACTCAAGAAATCTCTCGAAACCATATGTTTTGAGGATCGTAGAAGCATCTGCGAGGGAATGGAGAGAAGAGATGCAGTCGAACTGGCAGTTGAGGAGATGTGTAAGTTGGAATGTAATGAAGCAGCCGAAGGTAAGTAATCAAAGCTAAACTTTAATAACCCATAAATAAATCTTTATTTTATAATTCTTATAAACTATGTTGCGACTGGGGTTTCATGTCTCTTACCAATTCTTCTGTCGCTTCAGCATCAGCAATACCCCAATATGATTTTTTTAATAGTTTGATCTTGTTGTAAAATAAAATGGCTAATAGAGAATTTCGTTATCATTTGGTTGTATGTACGATCGAAATTGCGTAAAAAGTATTACAGGAAATCTCACTTAAAACGTAATATACATAACCAATACGTTCTTATAAACTTAGCCTGCTTTCGCCCGTAAGGGGCATAGACATCAAATTTATTGCATAATCCAAATCTCTATCCGGCCTGTTCATCATCTGATATATCATCAATTCAAATAGCACTTGGAATGTATCGTGATCTGACGCTTCATCAAGCTATGGTTGATAGTTTTGACAAGTATATGAATGCCCTATATAAGAATGTTTAGATTCTATTAATTCCTAAAACACTCTCGCAGTTCTAAACAAATTGAAAAATATTTTAATGTTAGAAGTTTACTGCTCTGCTACCTATTATACGCCAAACCAAGCCATTGTAGGGAAAAAAACCATACATGGTCTCAAGATTATCAGCGCTCAAATGTGATAGTATTCCAACGATCCTTTGGCTGTTGGCATTTTTTATAATGTAATAGGAAGAATTGTCGATATTTGTGTAGAAACAATGATGTTTATCCTCGATTGTGCATGTCCTTTGTGTTTATAAAGGTTGTAGTCAAACGCAACGATTTAGCTTAAGGTGCATTTTAAAGCCCTTTACTATAAACCAAACGCAGAATTAAATTAATATACAGGATTTAAGGATGTATCATTTTAAAACTTATATTTAGGGGTTTGCATCGATTAATTGAACATGGTCTAATTATGAATACATACAATTCTTCAAGATAAGGCGATTGTGTAGATTTCAAATATCAAAAAATCTATCTAGATGAATGTAGATTCTTACAAGCATCTTAAAGGGCTGTTATGCGTCTAACGCAAGTCATTAGGATGTAATGACATTTTTAGATCAATAACAAAAAATGGAGGCTTGACCATTTGTCTAATAAAATGACGAAGAAAGAATCATTAGAATTACATTTGCTTTTGCACTGTTTAAGGAAAAAAATTTAATTTTTTGACTCGTGGGTTTATTACGAATTTTTATAGCTAATATTTTAGCCCTTTAATGCGAATCAATAATGGGATGTTTATAGCAATGCTAGAAGAAACAAAACTGGAAATCAACAAAAAATTTATCGAGTCTTTAGAATGGCAAAATCTAGAAACACTTGACGATCTCATGAAATACTTCACCATTGATCTCAGCTTACAGTTTTTTGAAAAGACCGGGAATCTTAAAAGGAATAGCGAGGGTAATTATGCACTTATTATCAATAATCTAAATTTTTTCGAGATGTATAGGTTTTTACCTCAGAGATGCATTGAAAAGAATAATAAAGTTTGTTTACTATTTATGAATATGCTCAGCTACATCTGCAGTCGGTTGGATATGAAATACGATGTAACGTTTACTTATAAACTTGACATGCTAGTAATCTACTTTTGCAAACAATGAAGCTAATAAAAATGCATGATTTGTATAAGTATGCAAGTCCGGAGCTTGTTTTGAAGTGGATAAACCTCAGGTACATGTACAATAAGATGTAGAATCCTTTTCTACCCCAAACACTATAATAACAAGTATATTATAAAAGAGCATATGCAAAACGCAATGATTTTTTTGTTTTTCTTGTTGTTATATAGATTAGCCGCTTATTTAGCAAATGTTGGCCTGCTCGAGTAAAATTTATACTGAATGATTTTTCGCTAGAGAAAATCAAGGTTATGTTTTTGTGTGCTTATATTGTATAAGCAATCGTCTGATGACATGTCGTAGAAGAAAGCATGAAATTAATAATCAGTTATGTTTTTGTATATTTCTGTGGTTTGGTAGGTCACCTAAAAACGACTAAAATAAGTCACCGCTTACTATTACAATTATCACCTTTTACATGCACTAGGATGTTTTTACTAATTAGCTTATTAGGTTCATAGTTTTTTTTGTAGGCTTTGTTTCGTAGTTAAAACAAGATTTACTTCTGTTTGTCATTTTATAAATATTTCCGCCCATAATGACAGCAATACCAACCACTAAATTTGGACTCACAAAAGATAAACTTCAGAATTTCTCAGAATGGTATCACCAGACAATAAACAAGTCTGACCTGATTGCACCATATACAATAAAGGGGCTAACGATTTTTAGACCTAAGAGCATGTATATTTGGAACCAAATACGAAGTTACATCAATGAGAAAATAGAAGAAAAGGGCGTCGAGGAATGTTATTTCCCCATGCTTGTTGACAAAACTGCCTTAGAACTTGAAAAGGGACATTTAGAAAACTTCGAACCAGAGGTTGCTTGGATTACACACTCTGGAACCAATAAGATCGAGCCTTTAGCTGTAAGACCGACGAGTGAAACCATTATATATCCTTACATCAGCAAGATTATTACACATAAGATGCTGCCATACAAGATCAATCAGTGGTGCAATGTTTTGAGGTGGGAGGTTAAAAGCTGCTTACCATTTATTAGAAACAAAGAATTTCTGTGGCAGGAAGGCCACTGTGTCTACGAGACTAAAGAGCAATGCGACAGAGAAGTTATGGATATAATTGATATGTATTACAATGTTTACAAAGAATTGTTAGGGGTTTATACGATTAAGGGTAGGAAGAGTAAAAATGAAGCCTTCGGAGGGGCTGATTACACCTTAAGTGTTGAGGCGTATATTAAAGAAGCAGGAAGAGCTATACAGGCAGCTACTTCTCATTCCTTAGGCACCAATTTTTCGAAAATGTTTGATATCAAGGTTAATAATAATTTTGTGCATCAATCTTCATGGGGACTTACAACGAGAAGTATAGGTGTGGCTGTTATGATGCATAGTGATGACATTGGTCTTGTCGTGTCACCACGGGTAGCAAATGTACAAGTTGTTATAATTCCATGTGGAAAAATAAATGATGGCCTTAAGGAATATATTATAAGAGTCAAAAATAATTTGAATGGTTTTAGGGTAAAGATAGATTGGTCAACCGAGCATGGTGTTGGGTACAAAAGAACCGAGTGTGAAATTGCTGGCGTTCCTCTTAGAATTGAGATTGGGGCAAAAGATATGTCTAATAGGGCTGTTATTGCTGTTTTACGGCATGATCTCACAAAAAGGAAGCTAAGTATAGATAGTATAGCAGAATCAGTACTAGAATTGCTGGACGAGATGCATGAAGCTTTGTTTGAGAAAAGCAAACAAAAAACTGAAAGTAGTATCAAAAGAGTTGATAATTGGCAAGATTTTACAGAATTATTAAATCAGAATAATATGTTACTAGTGTGTTGGTGTGGAAGCATTGAATGCGAGGAGAGTATTAAACTTGATAGTCGTATATCGAATGAGCATAACGAAGTAACTCACATGGGTGCAAAGAGTCTTAATATACCATTTAACATGCAAGATGGGGTTATCGGCGTATGTTTTAAATGTGGAAAGCAGGCAGGCAGTAATGCTCTTTTTGGTCGATCTTATTAATAAAAAAGTTTAATTTAGTTATAGAATAGTTTCCATTTACGTTTTCGTTATTCATCAGCTTTACCATTACCACTACATGCATCTCTCATCCTAACAATTGCTTGTTGGATAGCTTCTTCCCAGTCAAGTCCATCTTTAAGACCTCTGTGGTGCTCAGAAGACTTATTAATACAAAGTAATAAATACTTATATTTAGTTTAACATGGCTTGGATGATCCAATTTAGATGGTATATTGCATAATTTAATTTAAATGAAGAATTTCTCATCGCCCTTTGATAATTACCAGACTACTCATCTCCATCCTACACCTCCATAAGCTTTACTATTTCTTCAAAGGGTCATAAAATCGCAGCTTCTTTTCTCACTTCTTCCAGCATAGTATGCCTTCGAAAGTCAAAGGACATAGTTTTAAGGAATTCGTTGGACTTTATTGAGTGGATGTTGGTATTTTATTTGTCCTCCATTCCTAACTTCTTAACGTAAATATAATGGTTTTTGTTATAATACCGTCCCAGGTCGTTCAAACGGTATTATTTCCACTTCGCATTTGAGCATAATTCCCAGCTCTTTCATGGCGATCTATTTTTTGATTGCCTTTATACTATTTAGAACGGTAATCAATTACTGATCGTTTAGGCTACTTCTTGCCAATTATACTTAGTCCTTTTCATTTAAATAATAATGTACCTGAAATCTCAATTTTGCGCATGATTTTAAGGAAATTATATAATACGCACACTTCACGGCAAGCACAAGAGCTGCATTAATCGATTTTAGAGGCGTTGGTTTGTGCTGAAACCCTATAAGTTTTTTACCCCCCTTCGTCCTGGTAACCCCTCGTGCCGGAAAAGAAGGGCTTTCGTTTAATAGGTTTGTCCCATCTTGGCTTATTTATGGAATTTTTACATGTGGTAGAAATATGTTGTTTGCAAGAACAAGTTTACCAGTAGCTGATCGTTTTAGGCGATTGATTAAACGAGGCTACAGACTTTGCAGTGCTTTTTTGCTGAGGCTGTACTTTCCCTTTTTTATCGCATGATTACTATTCGAAAAGATCCGGCCGGTGTTTTTAATCATGTTGCCTTAATTAGTAAACCTTTCTATGGCCTGTAAAGCCTTAATTCCTATAGGCTCATTTTACGTTAAAATCCATTAAAGTACCTTCCTAATTTGGTTCTTCTTTTGGCTATGTCGAATCTCAGAATTGCATAACTACTATTGCAGTCAAAAAATATATGCTAAGCTTGGTCATTGTTGGCAACAGATTGCGCTAAATTATAACTTTTTGTCAATAGTGTATAAAAGTAATGTTGTGCTAAATTATAATTCAAATGAACTTTCGATACAACTTCAAGTCCTTGTTAATATGCATACGTCAATTTTCTGGTACGAAGAGATTATATTGTAATAAGGCTGACAAAGTGATTCATATTATTATATTGTAAGGCTGGTATCGTCTAATCCATTTAGCGCAAAGTGCAGAAGCATGTAAATCGCAATAAAAATAAAATTTCAATGCAGATGGATGGATCGCTGAGGTATTTTTTGGATTCTTGTGCTTTAAGTCATGCCTAGAGAAGTATTTATTGTTAGCGTAAAAGATAGCATTCCCTAATTACTGTGGAATTTTGGAATATTCATTTTGATGTATGTAGGGCTAATCAAATGTTAAGATAAAGGGTTGGGTTTATATCTTTCGTATAGAAGACATAAGTTGTATAACCGCCCAATAGATTCTAGTATAGTATTATTGATACGCAACATTGCATATGAAAGCAAAGGTCCCAATTCAACAATGAATCCACTAACTCATTTTAAAAACTTAACATCGTGGCATAATCATAATCGGGCAATTTAACAATAAATATTCCCAGCTAGATGATTTTATTAATAATTTGAGACATCGCAACCTTCGTGATGTATACACCTCCAATTATCAATGACACTATAAAAACACACTTAACTATTTTATTTCTCCTTGCATGCTTTCTATAAGATTTTCGCATCTCCCCTACTATGTCTTCTGTCCTAATTTCCTCTTCCATTATTTGTTCCAATATATTATCTATTTGGTTGCCTTGGTTTTTGACTATGCAATCCATGTAATTATTTATTTCAACAATTTCGTCAACTTTATCGTTGATCTCAAGCATTTTGTTGTGCTTCAACAAATTCAGAGTACTTGTATGGTCATATAACTGATATTTTGTGCTTTCAGGGATATCAATTTTTTGCGATCGGATTGCATAACTTTCTTTTAGATCGCAATATTTGTTAAATAGTGGATTGTTGGTATCAAGCGACAATAGATGATCGGTTATTATAAAGAGGTTTTTGAGCTCTATAACATTTTCAAGTGTTGTTGCCGACAGCATTTCTTCTATCATTTGTAGGTTGTTTGATATGTTGTCATACATGCTTTTTGGATTTCTGTATCTGATAATATGCTGCAGCTTATGTTGACTGTCTCAGATTTGTGTCAGACTGTAACAAAATTAAACCCGGAAATTAAACGTATCATTTTCGTGCCATGTCTATAAAAATATTGGACCACTAATGATAGCAACTATATTAATTAACTTGATTGAACTGTTAGTGTGAAGAAATCTTGTTTCGAATCCTCATAAAACTTTGCAGGTCCATAGCAGCAAATTTGGTAAATTTAAATAATGCATATTTGAATGCATCATAACCAAATATACTTCCTTTTATCGATTGGCTTATAGTCTAAATCAAATTAGCGGGGTTAATGTTAATATACTTTATTTACAATAATCAAAGATTTGCAAATGTTTAGTTTATCGCTAAGCACACTTCTGCATAACCACATACTTTTTCATCTCTAAATGCTATTTTTTAATAAGGACGCATTTATTATCATTATTGCCTCATAAGTAGTCTTTTAATTCTGCCAACAATTACATGATAAAAATAGGCTTAGAGGAAAATTGAAGGGGATGCAGCAGTCAAAGCATATAAATAACAGGCGAATTATAGGGATACAGTAATGTAAAACGTTACCGTGAAACATGTTTTTGACAATGAAAATAAATAACGAGCTGAGGCAATATGATTGTAATTCCAGAGATATCTTAAACCTAAAGGTACAATGTAAAGGTGACCTCAATAAAAGAAAAAATGTTATGGAAAGACTTTAAATGCAAGACTTTTAAGAAAAAAGTAATAGGAGCTTTCTAAGTATAAACTTCATACAAGACAATTTTTTGTGTAATGTATTCTACAACAATATAGGACTTAAAAAGGTCGGGTGTACTTAGAAAGATTCTTGATGGAAATCTGGACCAAGACGATGCATATAAGAAAAAACGAATACATGGCTGGGATTCCGGGGCGCTTTGAAGGCCGTGTGGTGCTGTGTTTGACGAATTATAAGATCTCTAATATATTTAAGACGATATATTAAGCGTGTTTATGAATTGTTTTGAGAAAAAAAAACCATGTTTTTGGAATAACGTACAAGTGCTTTTTTCTTACTTGTCGGATCACTCGTCCCCTTCGTGCCCTGCCAAACAATAATATCTCTACACAAGCTTCCCCTTCTGCCACCTCTCTTCTTATTCCCTTTAGCATATTATTTAGTCTGTAGTCGACAGAGACTGTTATAAAGTTTTCTTAAACTAAAAGTTGGACATAAGTCTCTGTTTTATTTCAAATTCTATATTTCTTACGTAGATATTGCAATACTAAAAACCATATCGTCCCAAGTTATAACAAACGGTATTAATTACTCTTGTCTGATAAAGTGTTCATAATTATTTATTTAGATAGACCATCAAACTTAAAGGCACGACTATTATCTATTACTTAAAATTATTGCAAATGATAATAAGACTTTCTACCGGCAGATACAGCTGCACGAATACTTAAGGACGCAAAATATTAAATAAGGTCCTTTGCCGACAAACCTCATAGATTTGCGCACATTTTACTACCATCTATTCTATCATATTTATTCAACCCCATGAATGCAGAAATAAACAAAATTGAACTGAGTAGTGAAAGCGACAATTGCGACCATCCAAATATTGATAGACGTTCCTTCATAGCTTACAAGCGCAGTGAGAAGGAACAGAAACGAAAAATTAAGCAAGAACGTCTCAAACAACTTCAGCTTGGTCTCGAGACTAATTTGTCGTCGGAAGATCGCCATGAAATTGAATCTGAAATTGCAAAACTTGAATTTACACTTAATGATAAAATAAAGGAGACAGAAAGCTGCACTACATTTAGTAACACGGCAATAAATAACGAAGAAAAATACATGCATGATCTATTATTTTTGCTAAATAATAATACATTGGCGGACTTTATAGACTACCTTGACAATAATACAGTAGATCTTGAATACTTGGAGAATCTTGTACTGCATAATTTGAGTGAGAATATTAAGGAAAATAATGATGATGTTGGATTAGACTTATCACGGTTGAGTATATTTGTTAAGTATGCAAAAAATGAAGGTAGGTCATTTTTGACAACATTGTGTATGACAATGCGGGATGGAAACAAACACAAGTTGTTTGAAGAGAGTTGTTTATCGCATTACGAAAGTGCAAAAATAGCATTATCTAATATGGATAAATAAAATCTACAGTTGAAATATCTACTAATGCTTATGGCATGCGATATTTAATTTACTCAAAAAAAAAACATGATTTTATTTATAGAATACAATATCATAAGGGAAGCACTGCTGAATCACTCTTTAAGACCCTTATAACACCCCAAGTAGTATTAAAAAACAACATACATACACATTCAAATGGAAAACTTCAAACAAAAGTTCTTAGATAAAAAACCAACCAAAAAAATCGACTACCATCGCCTATAAACTCATCTGGAATACTCCCATCATACACGTTAGTGCTCGGATAACTGGAGGCCTTTAATTTACTCAAAGTTCATTTTATAGGCTGGATTCATGTGCAGAATTTTGAATATACTAAACAATTGCTTGACTTTAAGCAATGTTTGGCCTGGCTTATGGTTAAAAGTGCCAAGAAAGAATGCATCACCCATAATTTGCACCGATTACTTGTTAAATCAATAGACATTAATGTGGACGGGCATCGTGCAGATTGTGGAATGGATTATATCTTGATTCTAATAGCCTGCCTGACATATTTATGTTTAGCGTCAATGCATATATATAAACCATACAAACGCACTCCTATATGCTCTCCTAAATCTATTTCAAAGAATATAACTAAGCAATCATTCATATATAAATAAAAACCAAGTCACGAGCAATTTGCCGTAAAAGTAATATCATAGCAAAGTATCGATGGTATCATGCTTGATTTCGTAAAGATAAAAGACTCAGTTAAGACATCTTGCAATATTTTAAAGCAATGAGCTGTAGGGTCTCGCAAAATCACACGTTTGATTGATCAATAGGCCTAATTACGCATTTGAAGCCTGACTATAATTGTTATACCTCATGCACTCCACTTAAGCCTTAATTTAATCGAAGAAAGCCTTCGAGCATTGCACTTTCTGTTTGATAATTTTACCTTTACTTTTCTGATTAAAAAGAATTGTCTCTATGTATAAAAGCCTTTATCTTACCATGTGATGGGGTAAGAGGCAGCCGGCCATATTTTTGCAGGCTTTGCTTAGTAAAGCACTTTTTGTCCAATTTAAAATACTATTTACTAACAGCAAAGCCGAGGGTTATTTATACAGTTTATAATCAAAAACCAAGCATGCTTTAATACTCGTTTTTTTTTGTTATATAGCCCAGAAAACATCCAAATTGCAAAGAGAAGAACTTACGATAAGTTGGGTTTAATTATTTAGGTGCAAATCAAAATTGATTGGTAATGGAGCAATATTTTATGCGTGCAATGAACTTTTTTGCATCGCGTGATTGTGTGCTTCCATCAACTTCGTCTATGCTGGTTTGTGAAAATACCTTTAATCGGTATGGACTTTATCGAACAGAGGTTCGCACTCAGTTCGCAACTATTTTCCGCAAGCTTAACATATTTAACAGCGATACATATGGCATGTATACCCTTGATGTTCGAAAAGTATACATAAGGTAATAACAAATTTCTCATCATTTAATAATTGTTCAACTTACTAACAAATAGAAATTGCGTTTTCTAACGCACGCAGCTTTGCCTAGTGTATTACATTAGCCAATCATATTACAAACAGAAATAACATAAACTTACTTTTTTTCTAGATGCCAGATGGATATGAATAATCTGGAAATAGGAACAAAGGTGTTTGTTAACAAGAAAATTGATAATGAAGAGCCGATAAAAGCCGAAATCCTCGACACAAACGATACAGAATACTACGTGCATTACACAAACTATAACAAAAGACTTGATGAATGGATCCCAAAGAATTTGCTTATAAAAGACTTAGGAACTATTGAACCACCGAAAAAAAAGAGAAAAACAGAAAACGAAACCGCAGAAAAAAGCACAAGGAAAAATGTTTTAAACGAGAAAGACATAATTGACAACACCTATAAAGTAAAAAACGTAAACAAAATAAGGATAAGGAACTATATTATAGATGCATGGTACTTTAGCCCATACCCCAAGAAGATTGCAAATAGACCTATTGTATATATATGTAGCTTTTGTCTTTTTTATTTTGGATATGAAGAGCAGTATACCGAGCACAAAAGAGAATGTAGAGTCAGACACCCACCAGGGAATGAGATATACCGCAAGGATGGGTTGTCTTTTTTCGAAATTGATGGGCATGTCCAGAAAAATTATTGTAGAAATCTTTGTCTGCTTAGCAAACTGTTTCTTGATCATAAAACATTGTATTATGATATTGACCCGTTCTTATTTTATGTTTTATGCAGGGAGGAGGATGACGGATTGCATATATTAGGTTACTTTAGTAAAGAGAAGGAAAGTGTTCAGGGCTACAATGTAGCTTGCTTACTAACAATGCCATATTATCAAAGAATGGGGTATGGAAGGATTTTGATTGATTTTAGCTATTTACTGTCAAAAAAGGAAGGTGTCGTTGCTTCGCCAGAGAAACCATTATCAGATCTTGGATTGTTGAGCTACAAGAGATATTGGAAGGAGAAAATATTTGCTTACCTTAGTAAAAACCACGATAAAGACATAAGTATTAAAAACATAAGCAGAGATACAAATATTACTGAGGATGACATTATGGGAGTTCTAAGCGCTGAGGGTGTTTTGAAATTTTACGACGGAAATCTAAGCTATGTGATGAATGAATTGGTTGATGAAAAGGAAGGAGTTGATGAAAATTGTCTTGAATGGGTGCCACCTGTCAGAACCAAGCCAGACAAGCATAAAATATGATTTTTTTGAATTTTATTAATCTCTTAGTATTATAAAGCGTGTCTATCTTTGCACTTCCATCATTCATTTTATACACGGCCTAGCATAAAAATCCGTTACGTATCTTTGTTGCCTAATTCTCTTGCATGCTTCCTCTGTGCTCCAAAAGATATCGACTCTAGTGTCATTGTCTTTTTAAAAAAGGAATTATGCTTTGAGTTTTGTGCAAGTCTGTGCATTCTTATCAGGCGTTTACGCACAAAAAAAATTGCCAAATTCTTGATCATGACTAACAAAAATCTCATTCTTCCTTTCAACGACTAAAAGGAATTACATTCTGGTTTTTCATTAAATTATCTCAGATAAACGCTTTTAATATTTTCTTTATATACTAAAAATACCTTGTTCAATAGCCCTAAATGAATATATTAGCAGCTGTGCTTCATTTAGGGATGTTTTAGGCCCACTATTTGAGTCCACTCAGAATTCAAAAGCAACTCTAAAAGCATTAATGCACAAACAAAAAAATATGTAAAATCTATTATGAGTTATTTATTTGGGTATAAGTATTTTACCAAATCTGTAGTGCACCACTAGACATTTAAGGGGCCTGCGCAGTCGCCTGCAACTGTTGTCAACCTCTCTCCCATCCTTATGCTGTCCTCTTCCCTGTCAGAAGCTCCTCTTCTAATTTCATTAAAGGCCTTTCTAGCGTCATCTTAAGCACCCTAGCCTGAACATATGGTATGACTTGGTTGTTGATCTTATGTTTTATTCTGTATTGTCTATGATAATTTAGCGATACTATTCTATGTCATTGCGTATTGATTAATTCGGGTTTTTAATTCAATAAGACAACCACAATAATTTGCAAGCAGGTCATACTTGTGTTTCATCTCCGTCCATAATCTAAATGCATAGAGCATTGAATATGCAAAGATTGCAGGCTACTAGCAATCTGAGCAAAAAAAAAAGAAACCCGAATTTTTTTTTGTATTAAGGGCTTAAGATGACGATTTTGAGGCTGATAAAGATTTTAACGATGACACCTTTCTTTTTAGAAATCATGCAACAGAGTAAATTGCCACATTTCACTGTTTGCGGTAGCTTACATCCTCAGGCTGTTCTCTATACCAGTTCCTCCTCTTCTAGATCCATCAGTAGCTTTCATGTTATAATTTTACCCATTCTATGCTGCACTTAAGTCCTACTCTATTAATTGCCATCATATATTCCCTTTTAGGCTTGTAAGTATACTTTTAATCCTTTACAAGCTATTCTCTTCGTGGGATTAATTAACTATTTATTTATGGGTTACAATAGGTTATGCGCTTATAGTTTACCCTCGGTTGCTTCAATACATTCCAACTTGCACATCTTCTCAACTGCCAATTCGACTGCATCTCTTCTTTCCATTCCCTCGCAGATGCTTCTACGGTCTTCAAAACATATGGTCTCGAGAGTTTTCTTGAGTGTTACTGTTTGGATGTATGCTTGTATCTCTTTAGAGAGACCCAAATCTTGCATGTATCGTTTGTAATATTTGGTTACACCCCCATCCCATGTTAAAACGACAGGAATTATTCTCACACCGCACTTATAAATAAATATAATTCGCCTGCCAATATGTCATACTTACAAAGTTTTTCGTTTTCTACAATTGACAGGTTGCTCTTCGTGGGATTAATCTACTATTTATTTGCTATTTTATTATACCCTCTTTATGGGTAATACACAATCGAAGCCAACATGTTTACAAATACTAAAAGTAAAAGAAGACAGTCCTGCATCTACACTCCTTCCATTTATTCATTACATCACAAAATACAACGGCATAATAATAAAAGACAAGTCAGACATCACTTCCATGCTAAAACTTTGGGAGACAGCCAATCTTGAATTTGAAATTATCGACGCACGTTCTTATAAACAATCTATTGTGTCAGTGCCTATGAAAAACAACCAAAACCTGGGCATTAGCGTAAAACTTTTAGAAGGTGATATGCCATTGCTACAGATGTGTGTATTGAACATACAAGAAAATGGACCTGCATCTGTGGCTGGAATGATTGAACAGTATGATTTCATACTTGGTGTCGAGAATGTGTGTCATATAGATCAAGATGAGTTTTTTTCGTATTTGTATAAAAATAGGGAACAGGTTGTTGTATTGATAGTTTATAATACAGAAATGAGAAGTATTAGGAGAGTTGAGATAATACCAAGAAAAGATATGCTTTTGGGGTGTGAGATTGGGAGTGGTCTGCTATATAGAATGCCTGAAGATGAGCTTGTGATGGATTGGAGAAAGGCAGCAGTAGTAAAGGAGTGTTTTGAGATGCAAAAAATGATGAAGGCCGAGAAAGAGTCTAATGAAAAAAATACTGCAGAAATTGGAGATATGACGGAAATAGCGCAAGCTAGCTTGAATGAATACACAAGCAAAAATAAGGAAGAAGTAAATAAACTAGAGATAGCTGATAACGTTGAGGAGGGAGTAATACCTGATATAAGTAGCAATGTAAAGCAGGAAATGCAACGAGATGTCAACGACGCATCTGATTTGAAAGTCGATAGCTTGTATCGTGCTAGTGCATTAAAGAATGAAGTAAATGCAAATACTGAAGAAGTACAAAATAACCATTATGAACAGCCTTGCAGTGAAAATATGAAAGATGCAGTAAAAATACCAATTGATGCTGATATACCACTGAAAATGCGTAGAGATGTTGATGAAAAGATTGAAAGCAAAGTTATGACTAGCGTGGAAGAAAGTGTATCCGATAAAGCATGCAGTGATAAGGCAGTTGATCCAGACAAAATGCTAGGAGCTGTAAAAATTGAGAGCATAGCTGAAACGAAAACACCAGCCATTGTTTTTATTGATGAACCGAATAAGGCTCCTATAACAATTTCCGACGATTTTCTATCCCAATCTAACTGTAGCGAAAATGCAAAGGTAGAAGACGTTAGATTGGAAGAAAATTGTATAAGTGAAATTGAGCCTTCTGGCAAACCAATGGCAAATACTGTAGCTGACTTAGATACCCCTCTGATTGTTGATAAAGATGATATTAACAAAAATACAAGCGCCGTTAGTATGAGTTATGAATGCCGAACTAATGCAAATGTCACACAGACCACAGGTAAGTATAATTCTATACAAGAAAGCCAGTGCATTATCACAAATAATACAACATTGCCTAGTAATTCTCATGAGGAAGAAGCATCGGTTGCGAGCCCGGGTAGTCTAGATCTGGCAAATCTACTATCTGGTGCGTCAGAAGAAGATGAATACGAAGACACTGATGCTAGCGAATATATTGAAAATATGCAAGAAATGGTTGATAACATGATGGAATATAACAATAATGAAGATGAATACCTACGACCCGAACCTGGATTGAGTGCAGCAGAGAGGTTAAGGAATGCATTTGGACCTGTAAAGGAAGTAGACGCACTTCAGGCTATCTTTGGACCTCTTGGTAATATCCGTCCAGGTGCTGAAAATGAAGTTGTTGATGAAAGAGATTTACCAATTGGGTTAGCAGATCACTACATGGATAAAATTGAGGAAAAGGATAGAGCAGTCTTTTTGAGCGGACAAAAACAAAGTTACATCGAGAATGACATGATCGATGAGTTTAATGAGAGTTTTTTAGATTGCAATTATGAAGCTGATGATGTACGTGAGAGCGGGGAAATGTATAAATTGATTGACAATGATGAGGAAGATGATTGCTTTGAACTGTCCAGTGACATCGAAAGGATTAATAAGACTCTACTTCAGGATGACGAGCCGAGTTTATTATCCGCTAATATGGTGAATGGAAAACAAATTGATAGTACAAACGACATGCAGTGTGAAAGAGAAGCGAAATCTTCCGACAATCTTCTTTCTTCTCAAGTTGATAGTAGCAACCCATTTTCTGACGACAACACTGAATTTACATTGGACATAGGCCGAAATACAGCTAATACGGATGAGAGACGTTCTACTTCGAACTCCATTGATGTTAGAAGAAGAAACTTGTTGTATGCAATGCAAATGTATGATTCTCATGGCAATAGGAGGATATCGGCCGTTACTGATGAATTAAGAGATGATGTTGATGGCATGGGTGATTTCAGAAGCGACCCCGGACCCGAGGATCACTAATAAATGAGTTATCATTTCTAGTTTTTGCTTATAAAAAATTATCTAGCTTGTTCATTTTTTGACTACGGCAATTGATAACACTATAAAATATTTACCTTCTGCATACAAGTGCGGCATTTCTACATTTGTAAGCTTAATTAGGCTAATGCCGCAATAAATGCTAAATTAAAGTCATTGAACCGATATTGTAAATAAAAATGATTAGAGGCCGTAATTTTGGAGGAACTAAAGCATAGTGCATTATTTAGACAAAATGCGATTCGTTTTAAGAATATAAAACATGTATGTACACCCTAGCGAAAAAGGTTTTTCTTTGAAAAAAGCAAGAAGCACATATCTATGGAAATAAGTAAAGTTATGGGCGCGTCTTTTGCAAAGCTAATCAGACTTAGTTGAATATTTTGCAAATAATGAATGCATACAATTACGAAAATTTAACCCTAATTTTTGCTACCACATTAACTTTTTGACTTATAGAAAGATAAGTATACGTTTTTTTCTTGATGATGTGCTTCTAATTACTATAGAGTCAGGTAAACACGTCTAGGTTTTACGCCTGCATAGATTTTTACAGACAAACAAGCGCTAAAAAGATTCGAGGCTATAAATTTAGAACACTGAAGATGTATTGTGGACTGGTTCGACAGGTGAGGAGCTAATTGGGAGGCACTAGAAAGGTTGTGTTAGTATTCACTTAGCCCCAGGACATCTTTGCTAGCAAAATGACATGCCACATATAAACACGATTTAATTTTTACTTTAATCGTATATAAAATCTGAGCTAGTTTGCAATAATATTGTAACTCTTAGCTGCATCAAGCCGTATATACTATAAAGTTTTGTATAATTATTTCTTTAGAATCTTAGGATTTCTTGCGATATTTATCAAGTTTAACGTCCTAATTTACTAATGCCCTTTTGTTCACCTATACATCTAAATCGAAATCTTTTTTTTAATATTTATACCCTAAATGCATAGTGTACTACTAAAAAAAGCATATAAAGCGTTCAATCACAAGGCAACTAAAATATACAATAGATCAACTGAAATAGAGACTATCAAGAAATTCTTAGAAAATACAGACCCCATCCTCCACATATGTGGCAACCCTGGCACTGGTAAGACTGCAACAATAAAATACATTCTAAAAAATATAAAGCACGATTTTCGGAACTACTTTGAAAATGAAGACATCAAGCTACAGACACGGTACAGAATATTAGTAATTGATGAATTTGACAAATTTTACAACCAAAAACCAGCTGAATGCAATAAGTTATTTTTGTATATCAAGCAAAAGAAAAAGAAACTAATAACGCTTAGCAACGCATTGAACATATTCGAGAATGTATTGTTTTTTACTGTGTATAGTACTTTAGACGTTGTTGAGATTGTAAAGCATAAATTGTTAGAGATTGAAGAAATTGAAATGGATGTTAGTGTTATACGATATATTGCAATAAAGCTAGGAAAGGGAGATATGAGAAGGGTGCTTGACGCGTGTAGATCTGTGATTGAGGCGTGCCTTAAAGATGGGAGGGTTAAGGTTGAAATGGGTGACTGTGGTTGTGAAAAAGAAAATATAGGTGAAGATGAAGGATATAATCACAAGATTGTAAAGGAGCTTATTAGCAGCAAAACTATGGGTAATAGGAAGGAATTATATGAAAATTATGTCTTGAAATGCAAGGAAAGTCAGATCCCTGCATTAGTTAGAAATGATTTTTTCAATATTTACGATATGTACAAGGAGCTATGATAAAAGAATCATGTAAGCAAGTAGCTCTAAAACCTTACAAAAAAAAATAGCGAAAATGGAGAACTTCTTTACCATTTATATTGCCATTAAAATATAAAAATAACGAGCTTATAGATTACATAACTGAAAAATTACTTACCTCGAGATACAAATTTCTTCCTCTGCATATCTCACGAGTTTTGCATTGCTTTCTTGGCTTTATTTATTGCTTTATATAATAGATCACTCAACAAAAACTATTTATCATAAACGATGCGTTATATTATTAACTAACCTAGGCAGTAAACAATAGCAAATCACCAAAGTGATTAAACAATAATGCACAGATTCGCTTCTAAGTACATCTATTAATAATATATCACTTCAAAGGATTTTTTGCTGTATGTATGCATTGGCTTAGCGCGGTCACTACTGCCCCTAATCGTAGCATGCAGCGCCAATTCGTTTGATAGCCTTTGCCTCATTGACGTATTTTCATAAAACCTAAAACTTCATTGACTGTTCTATGACCTCTTGCTCTTAAACAACTGCTGACTAAGTTGTGCTTTAACAAGGACCTCAATTTAATCAATGTTCTCAATAGGTTGCTTACCACATTTACGCCTATGGAGTTTCAAACTTTTATTGTGTTTATATTTCTTGCCGCAATCACATACAAAATTCTGCAACCCTAAATGTACTGCCCTAAAATGCTTGTACAAATTTGATATTCTAGTATAGTCCTTGTCGCAATGCTTACAAACGTAGCTAATATTACCTTCATTGTATTGTATATGCGCAGACTGTCTTTGTAACTTTTGTATATCGGCACCAAAAACAGCGCTGTAGCCTTCCATATTTTTGTTTTCAGCTTGGAATGTTTCGTGTTCAACTTTTACATGTTTCAGTTTTGTAGATTTATTTTCGGTGGTTAATCTTTGCTCGGTAATGTCCCTTTTTATGGTTTCATTTCCATTTTCACCACAGATGCGCGAATCTAAATTGATATTGCAGTGCATTTTATGAGTTTTGAATGGCTTTTCCCTGCGATATACCTTTCCACATTGACATATGTACTCCTTATTACATATCAAACTATGATTTTTGAGCTTATGACGCTCTGTAAATGTCTTGTTGCACTGTAAACACCTGTATTGCTTTTCTTTATGCACCAATAGATGTCGGTTTAGATGTCGTTTTTTGTAGTACGACAATTCACATATTGAACAAACAAACGGTTTTGTACTGGTGTGGGTGTTAATATGCTCTTTCAAATATGCTGGTTTGGAATATGATTTTTTGCAACCTTGAAAATTACAAATATACAACGGCAAACTTAAATTAAGGATAAAAAAATAATCGCATAATGATTATTGATAGAAGATCATGATAACTTATTTTAATAATTTTTATAAAAAGATATTCCACTTCTTGTACATACAGACTAATCCTCACCTGCTTACAGCGCTGCCAGCCTTGCTGTTTCTTCGCAAGCGTCAGCTTCTCAGCCTCTCTTCTTACTCCTCACAGCATATTATTTCTTCTATAGTCCAATGATATGGCCTAAATTGTTTTCTCAAAATTGAGACAAGAAGATAAACCGTGTGAAAAACCTTTATCGGAAATTTGTGCAAGCTTTACATAGATAAATGTTTACCTAAGACAAGGTCTCAGCGCACATTTGCCTAAATAGATGCATTAGTAAAAGCCAAAGGGGACCAGTATAATATAAGATTTGAGCGTGCCATCTATTTCAAAGTTTTAGGATGTAGTATTGAAATTGAATATGGGTATAATGGAAAAAACAATGGTATTAGTTGCATAATAAGAAAGAAGGTCTCTATGGAAACATGTGACTTCAACAAAATTTAAAAAGATCTCCCTAGTGCCACAAAACCTTTGCTAATCCAACTAACATGCCCCAAGACGCCTTGATCATACGCTTATAAAAAGGCGAGTTTCAAAAAATATTCAAATCTACATCTGAACTGGCAATTAAATTTTTAATTTTTTTCTTGACCAATTTGCATGCTTAAGGTATGCATTATATTGGGCTAGCAAGGTCATTACGTTACTTAACAGTTATATATATAATTTTTTCAATATAATTTTTTCATATTTTATTTCCTTTTCATATATTTATCAAGCTTCTCTTCAAATTTTTCTAGCCTCTTCAACAATTTATCTTCGCTTTTTTTATCACCTTCCAAATACTCAAGTATTTTGTATATATTTTCATTCGCGAGATCAAGGGATACATCGCTCATAATACTTAGATCTTGCTTGCATGGCTTAGAATCCATTACCTTATTTTCTTCCTGTTTTTCATTGTCGGTAGTAAATGTTAGTAGATCATCGGAACAGCTATCTTTATTTTTTCGAGTTTTAAATTCTTTGATATACTTCAAGTCTTTTCTGTCGGGCTTTTTATCAAACAGAAGTGTATCAATGCTGTCATCTTTATATTCCAAATTACTATATTTTGTATCAGCAAGCAGCTCATCATCAAAAGTAATTTTATCATTACCATATTGCTTGTAATTATACACACCTCGATTACTTTCATAATTTTTTGCTCCTAGGTCGCGTTCAAAATCAGCTACACCATACAAGTCCTTTTTCTCTTTAAAATTTCCATATCTCCCATCTACATCTTTCTTGTCATCTTTTTGCAAGTAAAGCCCTCTCAATTCTTTGTCTATCGATATGTTATTATATCTTTCTGCAAATTCATCATCATCATTTCTGTCCTTTTTCTTTTCAAATCTTCTCAAATCCTCGTCAAAATGTTTATTGTCATATCTTTCTTTCTTTTTCCCTTTCAGCTTTTCAATTCTTCTCAAATCATCTTCAAAATATTTCTCATTGTACATCTCTCCATCTTTTGAACTCTTCCTTCCCTTATTTTGTTTTATTCTACTAATTTCCTTGTCAATATCAGCTTCAAACTCTTCAATGTCTAATGTACTGTCACTCATCCCTTTTTATAGCTAGAAAAATTATGAAAATAGAACTTAACGAAAGAATAGATAGTAAAAACATACACGGCTACATTAAATACATAGGCCCATTAGAAAATAAGGATGGCACATGGGTAGGAATATTGTTAGACAAGGAGGAAGGAAAGAACGACGGGACATACAATAATGTAAAATACTTTGAGTGTGAAGGTAAAATGCGTGGCATCTTTGTTAATTTTGATAAGGCATTTGTAAAGAGTGATATTGGATATAAAGACAAATATCAAAAGCTTTTAATTATTAGTAAGGCGAAAGAGAATATTATTGAGAGTAGGAATGATGAGAAGATGATTAAGTATAAAGAGATTTTGAATGAGAAGGAGAAGAAGATTGAGGAGTTGAATTATAGAATAGAAATGGCGGAAAGACGAAAAGGTAATGGGAATAGAAAGGCGGATTTGACACGGAAAATAGAGAAGGTGAGTTTGGAGTTGCGCAACCTTGACGCTGTATTGCAAAATGCAAAGAAACAGGTTTTGTGTAATAGTAAAAGGAAAATTGTTGACAAAAATGAAAAGAACAAGTATAAAGAAGCATTGTATAAGTTATTGGATTGTATTGATAGCGATGAAAAATTCAACGAACAGTACGATCTCTTTATGAACATGTAACGTGCATAAAAATAGAGGAACTACAATGTTTGAATTTTTGTCTCTTGATCATAAATAAAGTAATACTGCGCAGCTTTAAAATTTGCAATGACATATTTTATTCAATATAAACAGCGCAGGAATAGTTGTCTTAGTTTTAGAATTTGATAAAAAGCCTTTTAAATAGTAAAATTTAGAAGTTTGTTTATTATTTGTATATTTTGTTGTTTTTTTTATATTGCGTCTGGTTCAACACTTCTAGTTGTTTCATCTTCGCATAACTTATCAATCGCCTCACTTTAATATCTTCTCCAGCTACTCCTGCGTCAATGTTCCTTCTGTGCTCTAGGGATATCGCCTCGAGACTTTTTTTTAGTATCAAGAATTTGACCTATATTATAGTAAGATTTGGAATATAATAATTCTCTTACTCCTAATTGCATTCAGACATTCATCAGACCTCGAATTTTCACTACATGCGGCTATAATCCTACATACGCCTTTTGGGTAATTTCTACAGTACTAAGACTATTGAATTACCTCTAGGGCTCAGCAGATATGGTCTCAAGAGTTTTAATGGAGCTAGAAGGTGACAAGATGCCTCTTTGTTGTTTCTAGATCCTTCATGTAATTTTGTTTGGTAGTTTGTTACAGAACTACCCATGCCTTTATATGCGTCATCAATTTGAATAGTATCAAAAAAACCGCTGAATTTATAATATTAGCAATGTCGGTATATCGGGGTCAAAATTTTGCATATCATGGAGGATGATTTCTAAAAAAAATACTTAAAAAATACAGAATTGATAATTTAAGTCTTTAAGCAAAACACGGCATTAAAATTATGCCTAATGTTACTTGCCATTGGAAATAGCGAGGTTTTGATTGCAGTTCTAGCAGATTTACTGAATCTGTAGACTTTCTGACTAAATCATTTCACATATATATTTGGCATAAGATATGACTTAATCTGAATGGCGGCTCATTAATCTAGCCAGAAAAAAACATTCTTCCGTTCAATTGCATTAAAACATTATTTAATTTGCCATTTAAGGATATTTCGCATCAATTCTTAGATAGCCTATTAGCAGGCAGCGTATTTCAGTTTTTGCATATGGAAAATGCCAAAAAAACTATCACTTAAACCAATATGATAAATTGCAAATACAATTTATCATTTATAGTTGCTTAAATACGCGCAGAAAACGTTGTAAACACAATGGCAATAAAATTTACTTGCAATTTATCTAACAGTAATTCTGTTGTAATGGAAGGACTAAATACCTCGATAAATTTACCCGATGAAGAATCGTGTCAAATAACTCGTGACACCGCATCATTGGAAGCATCGACCTCTCAACAAGAAATTGATGAAGATACTTATTATGCTCCTAACCAGAATTCCATGAAAAATGGTCTGCAGCGCTTTTTCGGCTTTATAGCTACATGTTTAACAATTGTATTGAGCGGTCTAAAGATTAAGAATAACCCTCCCCAAATCTGGGCTCTCTTTTTTGTGATAACCGTTATTTTCTTTACGGTATACTCGGTTGTCTTTTTTCACTACTTTAAAAGATCAGCTGACGCGACAATTATACCCACTTTAATATACTATGGCAAATATATCCTAGGGGGCCTTTTGGTATATGTAGTTATCCTGATGGGGTTAATTTTGCTATGTTACGCTGCTGGAAATTTGATAAAATGTTTAGATAAATAGTAAGTATTTATTTATTATGGGTTATTTGGTATACTTTGTTTATCTTTTACTCCGGTGTTTCCGTTGCAACCTCCGTCTTATCCAGCAGCCTTTTCATGACATCATCTATCTCATCTATTCCTCTTCCGCCCTCTTCTTCGCCTCTGCGGTAGTCTAGGGAGATGCTCTCAAGCGTTTTCTTGATAACTCTTGATTGAATGTATGCCTCAATAACTGGTGTTAGGTGAAGTTCCTTTGCATACCCACTATGGTATTTTGTGACTAGGCCATCCCAGGTCATAACATAGGGCACTATTTTGGTTTTGCATCCGTACATTAGGCCAAGCTCGTTGGCTAGCAAGTCATACTTCCTCTTTTTTTAGATAAATAGTAAAATAATATTTTAAAAATAATTCTGTGATTTTTGATTTTTTTTACTTGCATATTATTTTACACAGAGCACACCTCTTATTTCTCCGCTTCAGTAGTGCTTGACACTTCTCTCTCCATGCTTTCAATATTTTATTACAACTTAATTCAAAAATCTTAGACAAACAGCAGTGTTTAGAGCAGACTTAAATCACAAAAAGAGGCACACAGACGAGTTATATATATGTGCTATGGACAAGCGTGCATTATACTTAAAATACAATACATTATGGCCGGCTTGTCTGTTTGTAAGGATAAAATGGCTAATTTATAAAATAAGGCGGACTCTAATCAGGCAAACCGGGAATTCTTTAGACTTTAAACGGGATAAGAGTATTTCTAAGTAAAAGGGAAATGGTTGTCTGGTGAAAATCGAATAATACTTTTCTGATGAAAATTTGAAGAAATGCTTAAAACACTCTTCGTTGACTATAGAAGAAGCTACTCAAATAAGTAAGTAGAGGGATTTGGCTGCAATAGCTCCTTCTTTTTAGGCTAATTACTAAATAGTATGAGGTGGAGAGTAGTACAAACAAATGGAATTTTTTTATTAATATTAAAGAGCTTCAATTATAAAGGACATCTGGCAACGAATTTTTTTTAATTTCCAATATGAATCGATCATTTTTAACATAAATAAAAGCAAAAAATTTCACCTAACAAATGGAAAGTACATCTATTTACATACCGACGGCTAGTAATTATTCTGAAATGGAAGAAATTGATCTCTCTCCGGTCGAAACTACTGATATACCAAGACGAGGAACTGCTGTTATTGAAACGTCTATAGCAATAAATTCGCAACAAGCAGTTGATGATATGCGAGGCAAAACCAGGTCAAATACTAAAACAAAATGGATTTTGCATTTATACGTATTGGCTGCATTTTCATTTACAGCTTTAATTGCGAATCTAAATATTAGAACTCATTTACCAAATAGTTGGCTTCCTTATATTTTGCTGATTTTAACCTTAATTACCGTTAACGCTGTTTTTTTCTATTTGTACTTTGAAAAACCGACTGGCGCAGCATTATTACCAATAATTATATATGCTGCCAAATGTATTGTCGCAAGCATAGTAGTATGTGCAACTGTAGTGATGGTCGTGATTTTGCTATGTTTTACTATTGAGAGCATCGTGAAACACTTAAATAAATAGTTTTATGAAATTGAAAGAGTTATCTTTATAAATTCTTATCAAAAATCATAAACGTTTTTGTAATGATAGAAAATTTTTTCTGAAATGCCGATTATTTCGACGCGCACTTCACCAAGGTTATCATTATATTACTGTTCCCTGTACTTTGCACTCTGTTACTAACTATCATTGCTTTCTAGCACCCAAAACTGGATCTTTGATAAACTTAAAGCAAAAGATGTGCAAAGGGTCACAACAAAACCAATATAATTTTTTTAGAAAATGAAAGTTATAAAAACTTCCTTTAAATTTCAGGCGTTAGCAAACAAATTGTAAATTGTACCATTTATACAATTATGTGTATGCAGTGGTAGGCCGTAAAGATGATTTTTTTTGCCTCACTAAATCAATTTATCTCTAAGTTTTATAATTTGACCAAATTCCCGTTAAGGCAGATGATAAAAAATAATTTTATTATTTTACTTTAGTAGCACTAATTCGTTTTCAAGTCACCAACTACACATTCTCAATTCAATACTAACTGCGTCAATAACTTTCGGGCTCATCCTTATCATATGTTCAATTGCTTAGGCTACTTAGCCACAGAGCTTGCTGCTTTTAGCTTTGACATTATTTTGGGTTTTAATGGTTCTGCACGTAATCGCTTTGACTACATAAATAAAATGGACAAGCTCAGAGGGGCCTAAGAAAGTAGCTAATCTTGTAAAAATTGCATTTCGCGTTATACACGAATTGGACCGGGATAGCATGGAAAAAATTTGCTATAGCTTTGCTCTGGCTCATCCAACTTATGTCCAAGGGAAATTAATATTTTAATCGTTAGTAATGGTGTGATCATATTAAGTGCAAAATAGCTCAGTTGGTAACTTTGAGCTTTCTTTTCTTGGCTATAGGTAGGTTCGCAACCCTCATTTTAATAAGTTACTAGTCTTTTTGTTACACATGCCTTAAGGTAGTGTGTCACTAGGGTCCGCAGGTGGGTCGAAGGCTGGAGTTTATATTTTATTAGTCCGTGTAATTGCATCCCACAGAAAATTTGCTCTTCGCCGAATAGTATGCTCCTGCAAGCCTGGGCCCAGTAATCAAAGCTTTTAACTGTGTGGTAGGTATTTTCGCGACGTTTTTTTAATGAATTGTATGTGGTAAGTGCTATGCAGTATGTAAAAATGAAGTAATAATAGTATTCTAGCTGATTTAAAATAAAAAAGCTTAAAGTTTTTCAACCCTTTACCTTACAAGTCAATTTGCAAATGATAGCGTGTCAAAGTATTCGCATATCAGTATAGCTATACAAGATCAGCATGCAAAGACTGTGGGCACTAATACAAACATCTGTTTTATAAACGTATAAAATTTATTTTTTGCTTTTCTTTCTATACATCGTCAATATACTGCGCGTTACCCTTTCAAGCGATTCTATCCTATCCATAACCACATTTACACTTTCAATCATTTCATCGATGTTAGTTATCATAGTTTTCATTTTCTCATCCCATGAAATTTCACAAGACATTAGAAAAGGGTCAAGTAAATGCTTGGAAGGACTATTACATCCCATACAATCAGCTCAAAGAAACGATAAAAAACAATAAAGGTAATTTCGAAAGCAAAATAGTAAGGTCACTAGCAAAGTCTGATGGTTTTTACCTCAAAGTTGAGGGATTGCTATTGGAGGAGAAAAATACAATTATGAAAAGGGTCAGAAAAATCTTAGAAGAGAATAAAAAGAAGGGAACTAATGATAGCGGAAAAAGTAGCAAGTCTGCCAGCAAAACTAAGCTGGTTGAGAAATCAGAGACTAAGCTTGATGGCGTTACGAGTTGTTCGGCAGCAATAAATACTGACGAGCCTAAGATTGATAATAGCACAAAAATAACTGAACCAAGCAAGGGCGAAGTAAGGACTGATACTGCATGTGTAAGCTTAAATGGATTGCCGGATGACAAATCAAACATAACTGATACCAAAGAAATTGGTAAAAAAATTACTCAAATTGATTTACCAGGTGATGAAAAGATAAAAAACAAAAATGGTAAAAAAGATGATAAAACAAAGAAAGCAGATAAAAAAAAATTGATTAAGAGTTTTGATGACAATAGCATTACAAAAAAAAGAAAACGAAAGGTCAAAGGATATGATTTTGGTCTGTTTGATATTTTTGGGATTAAAGACAAATACTCACGTAGGCAAAATGAAAAGCGAATAATACAATTGATTGAGGCTTGCGAAACGCTCAAAGCCTTTGCAAACCTAAATTACACAGGGTATAAGAAAATATTTAAAAAATATGACAAGGCATATGACGAGAAAATGACAGAAAAATTAATGCCTTTGGTCAAGAAGAGCTATTTTTACAAATCAAAAAGAGTTGAGCACGCTACAGACGAAATCAAAGCCTTCTATTTGACACACTTTGCAGGAAACGATAAACGCAAGGCTAAAAATGTCTTTGAAAATATTGCAAGAAGAGAGAGAACCAGCCAGGTTTCAAGCTTTTTTTCGGGTTCATTTCTATCCTTGTCAATTTTTATCAATTTTAATATGGATTTCAGCAGCGACAAAAGCCTGCGAAATATTTTCTTAGGCCTGAACATGATTTTTTATGGATTTTTGCTTTTTGGACTTTGCATGATCATGTTCAAAAAATACTACATACACTACGGATTCATTTTTGACTTCGACATAGCAACAGAGGAAAGTATCGGAACATATTTTCTTATCGTTTCAACATTTGCTTTGATCAACAACATGGGCTTCTTCTTGTTTCTAAAGTACAAGTTTTCCAATCCCGCAATTGTACTGTATATCAATCTGTTATTGCTAGTTATTCCTTTTAATGTATTTTATAAGAATACACGGTACTTTTTTGTCTATGCCCTTACAAAAATAGTCACGCCTTTTCTTTTCAAAGTACAGTTTAAGCATTTCTACATTGCAGATTGTATGCAGAGCTTTTTGTTTGCCTATAAGCTTATATTCCTGTACTTTAGCCCAAACAACACGTCAATTATTCTGTATATGATATTTCTCATCCCATGTGTTATTCGTATATTACAGTGCTACCGCAGATGTCAGCAAGAAAGCCATTTTAAGATCCATGCACTAAACGCGTTAAAGTATGCCATTTCAATATTCTTCATCACAAGCTGCTACCTAGACAATCTATACAAGAACAATTATTCCTCGATAAGCAAGCTATTTTTTGGGCTAGTATCTTCTCTTTATGGTCTATATTGGGACATTATAGTTGACTGGCAGCTAAAAAGAAGAGTAAGAATCTTTAGCATATATCTGCACATTTTTATAACGGCTTATGATTCTATTTCCAGATTTTCATGGCTATTATCACACTACTACCAAAAACTAGAAATTGTGAGCGCACTTTTGGAAATTCATAGGAGATTTTTATGGACTTTGTTGCGGGTAGAATGCGAACACCTAAATAATAAGGATAAATTAAAGGCAATAAGTGAATTTACTGATAAATTGAGTGATATGTTTTACAAAGATGATGGCGAAGGCGAGAGTGGGGTTAGTGAAGACATAAAAATAGATGACGAGACAATAGTATAGATAAAAAATATAATTAGATACAAATTTTGTTGTAATGGACGACTAATTCCAGCTGTCAAAAAAAAAACGTAAAAATAAGGCGTATAAGAAGCCTGGTTGCATAAATCATAGCAACAAGATGCATTTTTTCTATCCAAGATTAAATCATTGTTTAAGTCGTTAGGTCATCAAAGAAGTAAGCGAAGCATTGTATTGGTGAATACGTAAAAAATCTAACACTGTCTAAAGACAGTTTAGGCTAAGGGGAAGAAATTATCAATAATTTGCGGAAAAAATTGGCTTGATATGCAAGGCCAATTCAAAGTTGTAACTTATGATACGACATGGGAAGGGATTGTAATTTTTACTATACGAGTCAAACATAAGAGCTGGGCATTACTGCTGCCATTGAGGCATATCTTCTGTCACTTGTAGTGTAAGCACACTTTAGGCATTTAGAGGGAGTACCGAAGAAGCATTGAGGATGGGACAGCTGACTAAAATGTCATTTGAATGGCAAAATTACGACTGTGCGATGCTAGTTGCTATTAAAGAGTCAGGAAACTTTAAACTAATTGACAAAGGAAACACGGACCAAGAACTAATTTCTGTAGTTCAATAAAAATATCCTATGGCACATAAAAATGATAAATATCTTGTCAACTCTTCTTCACCCTCATTGAATTTTTCTAATATGTCTTATCATCTGATAGCTTTCGTGGAATGGGTACAGGTCAAAAGCTCTGTATCCCCCACAATGCCAATAGTCAGTGTCGCAGTGAAGACGAGGAGAGTTTTGTCAATCCATTTTTTATTAATATTTCGAGCTACTTAATAGTTTAAGTCTTAAGTTATCGAGGTATGATACTTTATATTAATTAGCATGGAGTTGTTAATTTAAGAAGCTATGTATCATTAGATGAGGTGTGTTACCACACGACAGACAGTTTTATATTTACGTCAAGCATTTCAGGCTATGAAAGCTTTATGTGCCGATAGACCATTTGTATTTCAGTTTTCAATGTCGCGCAATTTGTTAGTCTGTTTAGATGCGTTTTGAATCATCAAGAAATGTTTACACTGATATTAATTAGTATCATCGCATAACGTTAGCTGTTGTTGAAAGATTTAGTGGCTTTAGGCATGTTTATTGTAATATTTAACTATGACCGAACATACAAATGCATTAGGGACTGAAATAAAACACAAATTTTTCCTAATTTTGGATACACAACTTCAGTATATATTCTCCCTGAATTTAATAAATTATTCAATTACTAATGGGATAAGTTTTATCCTCCTTTGGTTACTACTAGACTACTCATCCCCATCTTGCCGTTCCATAAGCTTTACTGTTTCCTCAAAGGCGTCAGTAATTGCGGCTTCTCTTCTCACTCCTTTCAGCATATTAAGTCTTCGATAGTCGATGGACATAGCTTCAAAAGTTCTTTAAGAACTATCGATTGGATATAGGTCTTCGTTTTATCATCGTTTCCTGCCTTCCTAACATGAATATTATGGTATTTTGTTACAATACCATCCCAAGTAATATCCTGATTTTAATAATATTATATAAAAACTCATAACACAATATCCTGGGAGGGGTAATAAGAAAGCCGCGGTCAGTAACGCCTGCGAGGAAACAGAGGGGCTTGAGTCGAGACAGGGTGAGGCGATGTAATCTGAATAGAAACAAATGGTAATTGGCTTTTACCATTTTTAGATTTATATAATAGCTTCTAAAAAAATGAAACTTTGCCGTACAAGAAAGTTTCCTCCATATTTGTCCAAATACAGTTTCTAGGCTGTAATATGTGCAAAATGGGTTTTCTTGTTGAGTCTATATCTAGACTCAAGCACTGTACCATTGTTTTTGTGTATTGATTACAATGACTTGTTCTTAACCATTGTTAGATGCGAGTCTCTTTACACCAGAGTGTAAAATGTAATTTTGTTGGCAAATTTTACAACCAAAAATTTTTGTAGTTAATTTTGTTTTTTAGCTTGTTTACATTTAAGTCATTCATAAAAATTTGATTTTCACCCAGTTTCGTTACTTCCTCATTATTTAGGTTTTTTTTAATTTTAACCCTTAGTTTGTTCCAAGACAAAGGTGTTTACTTAGTCGCACCTCAGGATGATGAGTTTATCGACAACGCAACGATAATATCTGATAACGGACCAGTTCTGACAGAATTCTCAGGCAACTTCATCCTGAAACACACAAGTGGAAGAAATACACTAGAAGCATTCAAGTTGATAATTGAAAAAGACGTATATAGCGTCATAGTTATATTTGTAAGCAACTTTAAAGCATTTTGGGATGATTTTGCACTGTTTAAAGACTTCAAGTTTGAATATCTTGATAAACCTTGCATGAGGAAAAGTCTGCGTAAGGAATATACAAAATATGAAAGTCAATATCGCAATAAGCATAAAATTAAAGCTACAAAAAAGGAATGCATTTATGGAACTAAAATTAGCACAAACCCCGATATCTTATCATCGATCCAAACATCATTAGAAAGGCCAGACCTTTATCTTTCCAGCCCAGAGTCTATCTCCTCTTCTATTTACAAAATACTATTAGAAGGTCCAAAGACTCTTGAAGAACTCAAGGATCAAATTAAAGGCGATCTAAGCAACCATCTCAAGTCATTGCTGTTTTGCAATATTATTGAGTGTAAGCGTGAAATGTATAGTTTGAAGTTGTCTGTATTGTAAATTTAATGTTCTGATGATGAAAAAAAGTTGTACAAAATGTCTAACCCTAACATAAAAAACACATCTCGTCCACAGAGCTATCACAACGGTAAAAATGTAGATGTTTGTCATCGCATTTTCTGAAGAACAATAAAATTAAATAAAATTTTTAAGCAGCTCATTTTTTCGCAATATTTCTACTATGTTTATAATCATTTGGAAGTGATAGTCTTTTACAGCAGAATCCTCCACTTAATCACATAAGTCTAACGGGCACTAAAGCGCAAGTAATTTAATGCCTGCACTAGATACACACCTGCTTAAATTTACCTCTGCAGCTTAGAATCGTTAGCATGCTACATACTCGAGCCTTTGGGATACATTTTATTAAAACTAAAATGAACGCCAAAATTAGATCTTTAGAAATTCAAGTCACCGCCAAGAAAAACAAAATATCAATATACGAGGAAAGACGAACTGTAACGCTCTCAAAATCGTTTTTATATCTAAAGCCACATTTATAACAGAATATAAAACTAGAATCATATATTTTTAGTCAAAACGTCAAATCAACCTTGATCGGGTTTAATATGATAATTCTTACATCCCCGATTTAGTGCTTGAATAACAGCAAATCTATTGCTAAACATTATTTAATAGCATTAGTCCACAAATATATATAAATTGCGAATTGTTCATTTGTTTACAAAATAAAAAGACCTTAGATGTACACAAGTAAATTTCTACAAGACACTGTCGAAACACATCTCATTGAGCAATCAACACTGCCTAAAGAGATACGCATTGGAGAGGACGATCTTATGATGACATATAAAATTATGGTAAGACTACGCATTCTTGAAGAGTTGGCATACAAGCATTATAAAGATTATATGCGTGGTTTCTTACATCTTACAATAGGACAGGAAAGCATATATGCAGCTCTAAAAGATTGCATCTCTAATATCGAAGATGATTACGATTTTATTGGATCATATCGATGTCACAGCCTTGCTTACATTACAGGTTCAGATCTTCAGACTATAATATACGAACTAATGGGAAAGAAGGATGGTATGTGTAAAGGGAAGGGTGGCTCCATGCATTTGTACAATAAAAACTTCTATGGTGGCCATGGCATTGTAGGTGCTCAAGTTAGTTTGGGAACTGGCTTAGCCTTTGCAAGCAAGTATAGCAAAGAAGTATTAAATGAGAATGGCAAACATGCTGTGTTTTGCTTCTTTGGCGATGGTGCAAGCAACCAAGGACAGGTATATGAGTCTTATAATCTTGCATTAAAGCACAAGCTACCGATTGTTTATGTTATTGAAAATAATAAATATGGAATGTGGACTAGTACTGAGGATGTAAATATCAGCGACAATTTTTATGCAAGATGGTCTGAGATGAGAGGCATTAGAATCAAGAGTAACTCCTTTTTTGTGTTACAGCCTGTTTTTGAATGGGTGCTTAAAATGGTTGATGACGGGCCTATTGTTGTACAGGTGGATACTTATAGGCATTGCGGCCATGCTATGAAAGATACTGAAGGTTATAGGACAAAAGATGAAAAAGATAGTGCAATGAAAAATGATTGCATTGAAGAAGTGGGAAATGTATTAGCAAATCTAGGTAAGAAGAATGAATGTGTAAAAATAAAAGAGGAGACAAAAAAAGAGGTACAGATGATGTTTGAAAATGCAATTAATTGTGATTTGCCAGATGAGAGTGAGTTGTACACCGATGTACTGTTGTAAATAAACCTAGTGTGTAGCTGTCAAATTCTGATTAATACTAATTATAATGTTGCTTAAGCAAAGCAATCCTCATGACCAGATTCTTATGTTTTTAGATGATTGTGGTCGCAACGTGTTTTCTTATCAAAAGGTCTAATTCAAGCTCTGCTATTTTCAATTTTATTAATTGATAGTCAACACAACACCAGACTTCAAAATCTTAGTAAATAATTGGGAAAAGCATCCCTAAGGAAAGGTGTGGCGTGCCAAATACTATTCTAAATTGGTCGAAAAGGATAAGTGCGTAAGTATGACCTTTTTATCAATATGCTGGATTGTTCTGCATATACTTTAAAATACGACTATATCTTTAAAAGGGTAATTTCTAGCTTGGCTGTATTTATCTTAGTGAGTTAGGCATGATACTTCTCATCAATGCATACATCCAGTAGACTGTACTTAAATATTGTTGAGGCCTTTTTAATGGATTAAGACTTAATATCAAAAAACAAACTGAAAGAATGCGTTTAGTGGGGGGACTGTCGATAACTTTGCACGCCACAAAATTAGAGAAAAGCCCAAAGAATTTTAGGCTAGCAATAATACATTTAACAAACAAGCGGTATTATTACAACCGGGTATATAGTTTTCTTTATTTAACAAAGCTTAGGGGTGATCAGATTTATATTATACTGTTTTTCATTCATAAACATACATCACCAATATTGTAAGATAAACATCTTTGCATGCCTACTCTCACACCCAGTAATCCTATGTTTTGAACGTAAACGGCAAATGAGCAGCTTAATATTAAGTTAAGAATCTTGTTACTAAAAACCGACACCAAATACAATGCAACAGTAAGTGCATGATAATATGCTATAAGGTAAGTGTGCAAGTACATACTTTTTGACAGGAAAAAGAAAGGGGCGTAATTGAATATAAATATCCAAGACATCAGCAGAATAGTAAATGGAAATGCAAAGGTAGATCTTTTCTTTGCTTGGCCGATACTGTTGTACATAATCATAATCGGCATGAAAAGCGATAGTGTTGATATTGCCCAGTTGATATAATTTCCGCGTAAATATATTATTCGGCCACCTTTTTTGTAGTTTTCGGCTTGCAAACTATTCCAGTATAGTATTCCTTTTTTCATTAGTGGCCATTCCCAGGGTTTAGAAGTAAATTTGCTAGTTGAAGTCATATTGAGATTTTTGTATATTATTGCCGAATTATATTCCATGAACAATTTCCAAAATGATAAAGGCTTGTACCCGCTTGTCTTTTCTTTGACTCTGGAATCAGGCAAATTATTGTAGTAATAGTCATCAATCTTATTATCTTCGATGTAAAAATTCCTGTATTCATGTGAGCCATCTGTCGATACATAAACATTGTGCTTTTCATCAGTATTTTTTGTTTGTACACCAAGATACATTCCTGTTTTGATATGTTGAAATTGCAGCACGCTATCTCTAGCCTTTACATATTCAGTACTTGATTTGACAACCCAGAAATCATTGTCATCAGTAACATCCTCTTTAAAGCTACCATAACAACTTACCTCTTTAAATTTGTTATCAAAATGTGTTACTGCATTGATATTATGTGAATGTAAATATCTGTCGGTAAGCATGTGTACCAGTTTTATGTTTTGGTTGTTTTTCAGAAACATATCCTTCTCCGT
>JAHDVE020007940.1:0-12015 GCA_022606495.2 Halesus radiatus | reverse complement strand
AAAATAAGCAAGCAAATATAGTATATTAGTATTTAAAAAAATATGATGAAAACTATCTAGCTATCTTTTGTTTATACATTTACTATATAATGCTCTTTAATGGAACTAAATTATGGTTGATTACAATTTGCGAAGAGTAATGTATTAATTAGATGTATAAAATTAAAAATATCAAACTATACAAATATAAAAAGAAATCAACCCCTCAAGCCACCCATTGTTTTAGTGCCTCCTTATCTGGGCTGTGGACTCAGTCTTGCATTCTTTATATAAAATGTTTTTTTCTATCTTGAGAATTCGTGTTCTCTTTGGGGACTGTGCATAATGGTCTTCCTATCTTCCTCCTCTTATTCCTGTTCTTCTTGGATGGTTGATATTTTCCGCATCAGTTCGGGGATGTTGTGTGGTTGCAGCGTGGTCCTGCGCACATCGGTCTCCCCGAAGAATGGGTGTTCGAGTGCTTCGTCGGCACCTATTCGTGTATACGGGTTGGTGTCGAGCATTTTCTTCAGCAAGTCCACAGTTGCCCTAGTGAATGGAGAGTATTTTATATGGTCTAGATTAAAATCACATTTCATATTCTGAGCGAGAATTTCACTGTAACCTTTTCCAGGAAATATCGATTTTCCAAGCAATCTGTTTTTTAAAAAGAACGAGAAGAGAGGAATTTATAGATATTAAATTTTTTATTTTTTAATTAGTGGCTTACAGGTGATGGAAGATGAGTCCCAGAGAGAAAATGTCGCAAATAGGTTCGAGCTTCTTGGTGGTTTTGTTTCTCAGGATTTCAGGAGCGATATATCCAGGTGTGCCGCACCGATAGAACAAATACTGCTTCTCGTTCGCGAAACAGGCAAGTCCAAAATCCACAAGTTGCACTTCAAAAGAGCTGTTCGTCTTATACACAATATTCTAAGGTTTAATGTCTCGGTGAATTATATCCTTATTTTGTAGATCGTTGAGGGCGGTCAAAACACAAAGGAGAATTGACTTTATTTATTTCGAACTAAACACATTTTTACTCTGAAAAAAATATATTAAAATAAAAAATTAATATACATTTAAAAAAAAAACTACTGATTATGCTATTGCTGATTAAACTTGTAAAATTAAAAGTGGGTTACTTGAAATTTGAAACCGAGTTGGCCGCCTTCGACAAGGTCCATAAGGATGTAATAGTTTGTTTACGATACAAAAGCCCCAATAATTTTAGTAACGTACTTGCAGTCCATACAATTTCTCATTAGCTGAATTTAAGAAATCAAGGCTTGGAGTTTTGCGGGATCTTCATCCACCGTCTTCTTGTTGAAACTTTTAACAGCAATACTTTTGTTCTCTTCAAGTCCAATGGTTAGGAACACAGAAGCTGTTGTGCCTTTGCCAATTTTCATTGCTGGTTTGTAGAGTCGATTGAATCCCATTTCGAACATTTTGAGTGTCAGCTGTTTTTTCCAGGATATTAGCACGTTTGGATCAGAGAGGTATAAAGTCAGCGTATCAGTCTTTCCAGTGGGCGAAGGGGTGATCCTACTAAATCTAATGCCAATCGGATCTCCTTTAAAACTCTATAAAGTATAAAATAAACAAAATGTATTTTCATATTTTTTTGGGTATTGCTTACTAGATATAGATAGTAGAAAAGGAAGAATAATTTTTTCAAAGTGAAATGAAGGTATACATATATTTTCTTTATATGTCATTGATAAAAACGTAAAAAGTAGTGGTATTTTATTTTTTGCTTACGGTGGCAGGGTGCCAAATCATCTCGTACGCAGATTCGAAGTTTACAGGCAATGCCCCCATAATTTTGTCATCCAATATCTCTTGTTTGTAACTTAGATTTACTCTTTCGGCTAGGTCTGGCGAGCACTCAAAAAATATAATCCATTTGTCTGTCAACACAACTCTCAGGAGGAACTTCTTCTCACTGTGGATTTCCGGATCTTCTGAGATTTGGGTAGCCTGGTCCTGCTCGAGTTCATCTGACCAATTTTTAAAGGTTGACTGCAGTATAATTTGAGCAGGGTGGAAGTCTGGGACTGCTTGTGTAAACCCTATTATTGACGATTTAAACGGTAACTACATACTATTTATTGTTCTGTAATCGAAGTCTTATTGTCGAAGAGAATTACTATTTTTTTCCCCTCAATTTTCCTATTGTATTTTTTTTATTTTTCTATTTTTTCTATGATCGAATTCCAATATTTACTATTATTATTATTAGGTTATATAGAAAAAATAATTGGCTTTGAAATGCATGGTTCTTTAATTATTTTAAAAATTAAATGCTCAATTAATTATACGAAGTTCATTTATTAAATATGATATATATCCTATTTTTATATACAACTGTATTTGTCTTCAAGTTTTAAAAAAAGAAATCATTAGATAAATACAGAAAACCTAACCTAAAATAGCAGCTAAAATAAACTCGAGCTCATAGAAATCGAATGATTAATCATTTTTTTATAAAGACATTGTTTATATGTATTCTAAAATAACAAATTATTATCAAAATATAAAATTCAGTGTTTTTGACGAAAAGATACTCCTCAGCTTTGGTTGGTATTTTTTCTCTCTTTTTTCCTTCAGTAGAGGAGACTGAGAAAGTTTTTATCGCTCTTGAGCCACTTCGCCACCATCAGATTATTATATCTTTGAATTTCGAAAAGAGGCAAATATGAATCTACATTGTTCTTGTTAGGAAAAATCCTTTCAAAATTTCCTTTTCGCTCGAGTTCTTCTTCTGTCTCGAACAGGATCATCCAATCTTCAGGACTCAACATCTCCACGCAGTTTTTGATATTCAACTCTTATAGAGAGTTGATGTTCTTCGAGAAAGTCTTTTTATCAGACTTTCCAAGAAGTCCTTTTTCCTTCTATTTTTTAGTCTGGTCAATAAACTTTTTTTTATCAAAGTACTCGAGCCCCAAAAGATTCAGCATATCTGTGAGTAGGGTGTGCTTGATTCTCCGGTCCATCGGCGAGGATGAGCTCAGACTCGGGCATACATTGACCTCCATGAGCCAGGGTTTTAGATTGCTGTCAACGAGGATATCAAAGCCATAGAGTTCAAAACCACACGCCCGCCGTTCTTGCGATTTTGAGTGAATGTCAAGCATATTCGGCTCCGCAGATATACACGTTTTTATTATAATATCTTTAATTTTGTCGAAAAGCTACAAAATAATTATTTCAATATAAATGATAACCATAAAATGTTTTTGAGATTATTTGTTTATTATTATTATTAATTCTTTTACTTCAGTGGAGTTGATTCCATTTGAATCATAATAGTTTCTCAATGCAGACAGAGACCATTTGCTCCCTTTCCCGTCTTCGTTGGTTTGTTAATTTTTCACGAAGTTCTTGGAGTGTTTGTTGACGCTGAAATTGGTTAGGTGGATGTACCTTTTCTTGATCTCCTTAATTTTAGTTGAGTATTTATGGGTCGCGAATCGAGTGAGTCCCTCGTTGAACATATAAATGCGCAAAGGATCGTATGATGTGACGAATATGTATATGCGAAGATCATATTTAAGCTCGTTGATGAGATGGGGGTTGTGAATGTATTCGGACACAAGATAGTCTTTCTTATTTTTGATTTTAGAATCCTTGGTGATCATCTTTATGCCTCGCCCACAGGCTGCATTTGATGGCTTCATGATCCAGAGGTGTTATTTGCTCTCGTTTTCTCGGATCATCTCAAATCGATCGAAATCGTTTGGAAAGATGTAGGTGTTCGGTACGAAATCAAACTGGATCGGAAACTTACGCTTAAACTTATGGAGCACCTTCCACATGTAGTCCTTCCTGCCTAACGTCCAACATCCTGGGAAGTGGCTCATTTTCTGGTACCTATTCATATTGGCGAGACACTTCATCTGAGTGCCTGTGATATCAAAGAAAACGTTCCACTCCGAACCCTCAGTCCTGACAAAGCCGTTGTGTTCTAGTGAGTTAATGATGCACTTGTACTCCTGGCCAGCCAGTTTATATTTGAGCTCGCACTTTCCTTCTAAGGGCACCAGCATATTTTCCAGTTCTGAGGGGTACGGTGGCAGTCCACAACACTTTGGGTATTGAAAGTAGATAGTTAAAGGACGGTTAGAATACTTGCTTCTGCGAAGGAAAACCTTTGCATTGAGACTCTTGTCGGTAGTGTTGTCATCAAGGTCTTCCGATTAATTAAGCTCGGATTACGCATCCTCCCGAGATCCCAAAATCTATTTTCCTATACTGACGCGAGAGTCTCTTTCTTTCATGCACTTGTTTCGAATTTGGTCAAGCTTCTCAACCAGGTGGCTGTTTAGCTGGCTCGATCGAATGTTTTTTATCTCTCGACTTGCTTTAAACGAACGCCTCATTCTCTCCTGGCCGATCTCACTGATGGTCGAGGGGAAGAATCTGCAGTTTGGAGGATCGTTCCGACTGTTGCTACCAGAGACTATTTCTGCATCTCGCTTCATGGAGTTTCTGAGGCGTCTCTCCGGACTGGCGAGATGAGGTTGGTTAATGTTTCCGCTGGGTTGGGAATTGCGGACTATGATGATGTTGCGGCTTGGAAAAGAAGCAGGAATTACCTGAGTCTACTGCAATAATTCGGATGTTTTGATTGGTCGTTCCATTGTTATATGTCTTATCGACCTTTAGATATCAAATGAATCTTTAGTTGTATTTGTAACTTGGTGTCAACCGAGAAGTGAGGTGGTTTCAATAAAGTGAATAGGAATCAGAATATGTATATGTATATATAAGTATATAAGGATAAATAAATAAATAATATTAATTATCGATGAAATTTTATTATACTGTACTTAAGTTGTTAAGTTGCTAAGACCACCATGTTTTGTATTATACAATTATTTCCATGATTTAATAAACTGTTCGCTAACATAATGGATCTATTAAAAATGTTATAAACCATTCGATATCTTTTTATTAATATTCATGTTAGTTTTTATATTTCGAAATTTTGCTTGAGAAACCCCATAAATGAATAGAAAATTAACAATACACTTATAATTACGGGTCAATAGATATAGTAAAATTACAATACGGAGAATGTGTATGTATCATTATGTGTCCTTTTTGAAATCTGGTTTGCCTTATCATTTTTTGGGGAGGGGCTGATATAATTTAATCTTTAACGACAAGTGGGCAATTTTAAATAATGAACTATCATTCTATGTCAAGTTATTGTTCATATATTTATATATTAGAGCAATACGGGGAGAGGACTATACACTTAACTATCTTTATTTGGATGACTATCTTATTGTGTAGTAGTAGGATAAAAATTAATTAGACGTTGACTTTCCTTGGTTTAAAAAATGGTTATGAATGTAACTATATATGATGCAAATTAATAATTCTCTCTAAATAATTAGTATGCTGATTCGATTAAATTATGGTCCAGAAACATATAATTGTTATAGATTCTAATAGCGATATATGCTATATATATGAATATATATAAAAACAGTCAAATAATATACATATACAATAATATTGAATATTTATTTCTGAACCCTTGATATTTAGTTTTTTTCGTGGCTACTGATTTGGCATAACATAAATAAAGAAATTAGAGTACCAAAATTGAAACTTATAAACTGTTCAAAATAAATCAATAAAAATAAATATATGTGCAATGATAAATTTAATATACTAAGATCTCTATAAAAAATACCTATATACATCTATTTGATATCTACATAAAATCCATTTTTGATACATGCCTAAAACACCTCCTTAGTACACAGATAAAACCACCAGCGATCTCAATTTCAGCAGCATTCGCCAACGTAGTAACACTTCTATTCAAAGAACTCTCCATAAACTTCCTTCGAACGAATATTCGGATAAGCATTAGCACGACCAAAGTAGTAATTACCGTAGAGTGGGTTCCAGCCAGAATAAGTCCCATATTCGTCCTTCAAGCGCTAGCAAAGGCACCAAAACTCCCCTCTAATCAACAAGATATCACTTTTAACTTGGATTCTAAGTGTTTAAGTAGAAAAGGAAAAGTTTTAAACAATAAAGCAAAAAAAGATCGATTGTGTACACTGAAAGAGATTTAAAGAGGAGCACAAACACCACTTCAGAGGATGATAGGCCTGTCTAAGAATTTAATAATGTGAAGTGGATTCCAATTTTCAGCGCATATGAGCCAAGTCGCCTATAAAATATAATAATAAAAAAAAAACACTTCAAAGACTTTTTCGGAAAGTACGACCCCGAAACTGATCCTCTGGGGAAACTGTACATACAGCCATTCATCACCTATTTCAATGAATGGAAGAACAAGATTAATATTAAATATGTCAGCAACCTCGATGTCTTCATCTCAGATACCGGAGAAAAGATTAATGAGCTGGATGACATTGGGGTAAAACTGGAAAAGATCAGGCTGTAGTGCGTCTAGATGAAAGGAAGCCTCAATTCCATTCTTTGCCGGTACGAAACCTACAAAATCCGTAAGTTACTCGAAAGCTTTCAAAATTCTCTGGACCAGTTGATGGAGTTTCACACCATAATTAACATCGTGTTCGAGAGTCGTAGAAAAATCGAGGCAGAACTCTCGAAAATGGAGGGGAAAAAAAATCTCAAAAAGATACTGAGCAATATCAAGGATTCCAAGATGAAGGAGACGAAGGAAGTGTTAAAGGAATATCCCAACAGATATGAACCGGAAATCCTCCAGAAGGTGCAGCTGATGATCGAGCGGATGATCGATATTTCCCAGGATGCTATGTGGAAGGTTGACAACATGCGCGGACTAATCGAGCGGATCAAGTCGATCCTCCAGTTCAGAGACGGGGAGACGGGGCTAAAACAACTAGAGAATATCAATCGCATATTCAAGGAAGTGTTAGAACAGGCACGTCGAATCCGGGAATCTTCAAATTCAATCGAAAACAACGACTTTTTCAGTCGATAATTCAAGGACAAGGTATATTGTTACCAACGGGATTCGGAGAGCAAGAAGAACATTGCGCTATAATCACTCCTGATGATGGTTGACTCGATCATAATTTCCACGGCAGACACCTTCAAAAAGTACTACTCCATCAACGAACCGTTCACAAGGGAAACCGAAGACTTTGGGATTTTGAAGAGTGTGTTACAGAGTATAGCTGACAATCTTAAAACAGAATGTTTACCTAAGGCCAGAGTCATCTCAACCTTCGTGCGTTCGATCACTAGCAATCTAGAAAGGCTGAAAGAGCACATCTAAAAATTGCAGACAGTAAAAAATACTGCAGTAGAGTGCATGCTTTTCGATGAGCAGTTTAAGAAGGCGTTGTTAGATCTGGCCGAACTGAATGTGTAATATAAAGGAAATATACGCGAACTGATTTTAAAGTTCGCGGAAGTAAAAAATGAGCTTGCAACTAACGGCGGTTTAGTCAGTTCAGTCGAAGCCATCCCCTAAAATGATCTTGAGACCGAATACCTCAAGAACCTTGTTTCAGTATGCCAGCACTTAGACAAGCAAAATCTGGATGATCTGGCGTTATTCAAGCCCCAAAACATAAATATCTTTGATCAACAACAAGTCCTCACCATCTCAGCAGAGATGGAAGAGAGCTGTAAAGGGCTCAAAAGCATCCTAGCCAGGTACCAACAACTCAAGGGACTCATCCGGAACAATGAGGTCCGATTGATCGGGGATCTACGCGTCTGGTCGAAACTGTTGGAAATCATTGACAGGATAGCCAACACCCTGGACAGTTGCGAAGCCATCACCGAGGGCAACCTGCTCCACCAGTACAAAGAAACGAAAACATTACTCAAGCAAGCAGCGACAGATCAGCACCTCGAATATCGACTGCAGACAATGCACGAAAACATCGTTCTTTTGAAGCTCCATCAGCTGATCAAACCGCAGAAGATCCTTGAGTTGGTCCAGGCGATCTGCGCGAGTATTGACAAAGACAGCACTGCTTATGTAGAGGACCTCAAGACATGCCAGCAGCGAAAAGTATTTCTGCAGATCTTTGCCACACAGCTCACAGACAGTGACGCAGTGGTACTCAGACAAGTTAACAAAGCCATCAAGGAGTACGATTTTATTGAACAGATCGAAGACAGTCGAAAAGCACTTTATTTTCCCGGTCTCAACGTCTCATACCCAAGTGCCTCATTTTTGGTGGAGCTGTCCTAACGCATGTTTAGCTGGTTGTTTGTGCTCTCTGAAGAAACTCCTCGCAAAGTCGTCATGCTCATCAACAGTAAATGCGAGGTTATTAAAAAGCAGATTGCAACCCTCTAGAATATGAAAAAGTCGCGAGCTTACTCGGAAGTCACTACACTCAAAGCCAAAATTGACAGAATATTGGCCGCCAGTGAGACTCTTTTGAAAAACTTGAAGCTCTTCAAAAATCAACTGCTGGGTGGAGATCGGCAAATTTTAATCGAGCCCTATTCGAGACAACTTCTTGCCGACATCCTCATATACCTCAATGAAACCTCACAGTCTTATTTTGTGTTGCTGTCTGAGGCCGAATAGCCTTTGTATCTTTCACGTGTCGAGTCAAATGATTGCTTCGATTTAGTCAGTGGATTTCTCACAGCCAGAGACCTGCCTTTCACAAAGTAGTGGTTGGGTAGGATGCAAACTGATTGGAAAGTATGCATGAATTTCCAACCTAAAAAATTCTAAAAACCGAAGTAGGAGGTAGTTCACAATACAAAAACTCCCGCAAAAAATCCAGTTGCCAATACAAAAATTCCTGCCAAAAAGCCAGTAGCATTATAAAAAAACAGTCAGGTCGATGAATATATCGAGAATCAAATTTCTTCAGAAGTAAACAATATATATCTATAAAAATTATTATTTTAGTCCTCTTTATCAAAATATGGTGGGGATGATATTACCGATGAAATATCGTTATCGTAAGATAATATAGTATCGCCAACAGAAACAGAGATGAATGAGGACATTTACGGAACAAGGACAAAAGAAAAATTAGTTGAAGACATAATCCATGATGAGTAAAAAATCGAGGATAACCAGTAATTAGGGATATAGGATGATTTCGTTGAAGACATAAACCCTAGTATGGAGGAATACATTGAGGATAACCAGTAATCAGGGATAAAGGAAGAATACATTGAAGACATCATCGCAGATGAAAACATCCCAAACGAATAGCCTATCGTGAAAAAGGATTTACCTGTCTCTACAACGAAGGCTCGCCCAAAGAGTGCCCTTCGCAATAAAAGCGTCAAGACAGTCGTCGCTAGCAAAAACTTCGAAAACCAGCCTCCATCACCGAGTCACCAGGAATCTCAGCACATAGTCACAAAAATATCAAAAGTAGAATCCAATAAGCAGTTACTACTGTCTGTTCAACAGCAGGAGAACTGGTGGCGGACCAGTATATCATAACTACAGCCAAAGATCTACTGTGATCTGGTCAATCAGTTTATGGTGGGCTTCATAATTCATGCCAAATAGCAAAAGGATTCGAAACTGCTTGTACTCTGCAAACAGAATCTCAGTGCAATAAGGAAGAGCTGCGACAAAAACATTCAGAACAATATTTTGAAAGACTTGGTTTATATGGAACCTCGCTACCAGAAACTCAATACTCTAATCAAATAACTTGATGACAAAGTTTCCATAAACGAGCTTCAAGAAAGTACGTTTTACAAGATTAGCGAAACCCTGTATCAGTTGTTGGTCTTGGCGAAGATTGAAGTAGAAACTATACGGGACTCTGCCGACAGAAGGGTTTATCTCGGGTTAAACAGCCAGAATCTGGCACTCGATTTCTTGCATAATGTTTTAGAGTCCATTCCAGCAACTTTTGGCAAGTAAGGCATCGAGAATCTTAAAAATCACATTTTTGAATTCAGAGCTTTAGAGGCAAAGAAGAAAACCGACGAGGAATTAGAAAATACTTAAAAATTAAAGGTGCACGGGGAGTGGATCTTGAGAAACGAGAAGGAATTGGCCCTCGAGCCAAACACCAAACTCGCAAAAGATGTTGATGAAGTTTGCTCTTTTACGGATTTCCCGTCTCTCTACGAGCTTGACTTCGACCAGCTTCTGTTTTCCATGTGGAAATACAACGCTCACGGAAGTGAAGAACAATCGATCGCAGCAGAGGCGAAAGCTAAGGCGGAAGAAATTCAGTCTGAAATTAAGAGGGTGAATTAATCCCGCACGAAGCTTCTCGTTGACAGACTAAAGAACAGCTGCATCCGGTTTAGCACCTCTACTCGCAATACTCTAGACAAATACTAAGCAATTCTTGAAAATATTCAAACGGAGTTAAATTTTACTTCAATAAAATATCCCTCTATGTACCACATTGACCAAGTTTGCAGGAAGATAATTTCAAGTACAATTACTAAAGGAAAGTCGTTCAAGGTTATTGTAGAGCCCACGACCAAGTATTGGATATTTGTCACTCTCAGCCCTGATCCTAAACTTGTCCTTCAAGATTTCTTCGGGAAGCTGTTTTTCCAACCTCTTGACTACAATTTCATATGCAGCCTTCTCAATCCCACGATCAAGAAAGAGAATCATCTGACCTTCTACACTTATGACTATATGCAAATAGTTGATCACCTCAAAACGACTGTTAAAGAGCCCCATCGTAGTAAAATATATCCTTAACTCTATAAGGTCTTCGAACTCATAAATGACAAGTATTTTAATGCCTCCAAAGCATCCCTCCAGACCATATTAAAACTCTGTAAAGAGGATAGTAAGAGACTCAAACTCTATGTTTAATGCCGGCTGAGTAGTCTGAAGGAAGTCAAATAATTTATGAATCTCGTGACAGAGGCCATGTAGTGGAACAAGGAGCTGACCAACTTTATATAAAAAATAAACTTCACTGCAATCGAGGATATGCCGACTTATAAGAAGGTCGTTGACTAATTGAAATCGAATGCCATTCTGGGGCAGATTGAAACCCCATTCTGTCTTTTCAAATCTCATGATAACAACTTGGTAATGATGCTCCCAGGAGAAAATCGACCTGGTGCGATAATTAAATTCACGGAGCAAATCAACAGTCGCAACCAAGTTTTGATAGACCAGCTGAATAAATCTGAAAAGAAAGTCGATCATTATTTCTAATACAAACTGGAACCCCAATTTGTCCTCTTCCGCAGTAATCAAAATATGGAGGAAGTGAAAAAATATTTCGGTAATGTCAGAGTATCCATCAAATGCGGAGACAAAATATTGTACGATGATGTGCTTAAAAGTGAGTCGAAGTTCGAGTATCAGTTTCCAGAGTTTCCAGCCACTACCAACATAGTGGTGTCGAGTGAGGTGAATGGCAAGAAGCTGACCTAGGTTTTTGAAAAAGTAAAACTGGATCACATTATTGTGTCAAATGTTCTGGAGAACTTTCTGAAAGAAAAAATTGAGTAAAAAAAATTGGAGGAAAAGAATACCAAAGAAAAGTCATAGCAGGTGCGACTATAAAAGGAGAAAAAGTAAAATGAAAGAATCAGATTCGAACTTCACGAGAAAATCATACGCGAGAAAAAAGAGAAGGAAGAGGAGGAACAGCGGATTAAGGAGGATGAAAGAATTAGAATTGAGAAAGCGAGAAAGAAGACGAAGGCAGTCAGAAGCAAATGGGAAATTCTAAATTATGAAATCGCCAAATTCAAGTAGATACTAAGAAAAGCCAATAAACCTGATGCAATCACGTTCAAAATTCCATCGGACATCAAGGATGAGCGGAAGGAGTTTGACATGATTAGCGAACCAGCCAATGACAATGACGATGTGCTCGAGCATGATGTGACAATAAGTCAGGGATGCCTCCACAAGCATCTTCGCTACAATAATAAGAGGTTTAAGGACTACAATTTTATGAATATCAAAGTAGTATAGAAGGTGTATCTCGTAGAAGACTTCGAAACATTGTATAAATAGAGGCGTCAGAAATGAAGTATATTGCTTATATATCTTATTTTCATGTCTTAATATAATTTTGATTGTGATTATTTACATTCACATTTATATCGTATTTCTTC
>JAHDVE020007939.1:0-66955 GCA_022606495.2 Halesus radiatus | reverse complement strand
ATTTTCACCGGAGTTGCTCGGATCCGCTATGTCAATACGCGTATTTTGATACTAATATCAGATATATTACAAAAGAAAAATAATATAAAAATGAATTATTTATAAAATATCCAACTCTTTGATTTGCTGTGCTCCTGGGAAAAATCCATTGATCCATAATTTTATACGCAAGTTATTACCCATTTAGAAGCAACAAAAAATAAATATATTATGTCAATCTCGAAACAGATCTGCACGCTCTTCGGATTCTGTGTATTTTGTCCATTTAAAAAAAATGGCGCTATTCAAAATAAATATTTATTAAACAGCGATTTCAGTTTCTGCAACCTATTTCTCGTACGTTGAAACGAATCAATTCATAATATCGATATATGTAGGTACCTTAGTATTTGTCGGAAAGTTTTCAGTACCTACCCAGTAATTATTTTCGAATAAATTCATCGGGAAAATGTGTTCTTTTCAGTTGCCACACTGTCTTTAAATGATGAGGGTCACTCAAATAGTTAGTACTAATTTTGAATAAAAAAAAACACGGAAAAAATACGTAAATTTTAATATCAAAATTAAAAACCGTCTGTTTTAAAATTTTTTTTTTGAAATGTCATCGGTCGAGCATCCGCATTTCGAATTCACGAACGCCAGCGCTCTTTTCGTAATAATTATATTTTTATAACCATAAACGTAATGAGAAATCGATAAAATTCATTACATATTTATTTTAGAAACGTGACTCGGCGAAGCGAACGTTCGTTCCGACCTCCTGACTGATTTTCTGATAAAAAAACGGAAAATTAAATTTTTTATAATAAAACAGAAAATTAATTGATTATTTTTCTAGCGAACTTTTTGAGCGACCCTCCCTCACTAAAATGGCGGGTGCGAAACTCTAATGATTATTGAAAACGGCGCCAAATATCGCGAACAAATCAAACGAATCTTGCGGTTGAGAATAGAACCAACGCCGAACTCGAACGGATTTGATTTTTTTCTTACTGAATTAACGTTAGTTCTATTTCTTGCCGACAGATGGAATTCGTTCCGTATCGTCGATACAAAATTTTCAGTAGCTTCCGGACTATAGATCACATTTTTCCCCAGATTTTTACCCCACATTTTCAACATCATATACGACATCACAACGTCATATGCGACATTCATTTTCAGTAGTTGTCCGGGCAAATTGACCCTCGCGGTGTTCTAAACTCTGCGGGCGGTTCGGTCTACTTTCGCGAGACAGGACCGTGGGGAAAATAGTGAATTTCGTGTCTCGCGAAAACGAACCTTGGGTTGTTTTAAATGGATAGGGCGCACGGTCGTTTTCGGCGAACCAGCCAAGTCTGAAAATTTACCCCCATAGAACAATACTATATACTAGGTTTTGCCTATTGCAGAGCTGCAATTGGTTATGAATAGTTGTGTATGTGTGTTGTAATGTGGATGAAGCAAGAAGTGTGTGTGTGTTGGAAATAATTTTTAAAACGAATATTTGGAAAAATATTTATACTCAACCTCCTACTCCAACTCCTACTCCAACTCCTACTCCAACTCCTACTCCAACTCCTACTCCAACTCATACTCCAACTCATACTCCAACTCCAACTCCTACTCCAACTCCTACTCCAACCCTACTCCAACCCTACCCAACCCTACTCCAACTCCTACCCAACTCCTACTCCAACTCCTACCCAACTCCTACTCCAACCCTACCCAACTCCAACTCCTACTCCACCTCCTACTCCAACTCCTATTCCAACTCCTACTCCAACTCCTACTCCAACTCCTACTCCAACTCCTACTCCAACTCCTTCTCCAACTCCTACTCCAACTCCTACTCCAACTCCTACTCCAACTCCTACTCCAACTCCTACTCCAACTCCTACTCCAACTCCTACTCCAACTCCTACTCCAACTCCAACTCCTACTCCAACTCCTACTCCAACTCCTACTCCAACCCTACTCCAACTCCTACTCCAACTCCTACTCCAACTCCTACTCCAACTCCTACTCCAACTCCTACTCCAACTCATACTCCAACCCTACTCCAACTCCTACTCCAACTCCTACTCCAACTCCTACTCCAACTCCTACTCCAACTCCTACTCCAACTCCTACTCCAACTCCTACTCCAATCTCTACTCCAACTCCTACTCCAACTCCTACTCCAACTCCTACTCCAACTCCTACTCCAACTCCTACTCCAACTCCTACTCCAACTCCTACTCCAACTCCTACTCCAACTCCTACTCCAACTCCTACTCCAACATCTACTCCAACTCCTACCCTACGAGACTACCACTATTACATTTAAAGAAAATGAAAAGAAAAAAACTTTCAATGTTAGCTTTATTTCGACAAATGGGGCCTAGGAATTTGATATCAAATTTTTAATTGCCCAAATCTCGTTGCGTAGGTGGAGACGCTCAGTTTGATACCCATATCGGCTAAACCTACCCCTACCCCTACCCCTACCCCTGCCCTTACCCCTATTCCTACCCCGACCCCTACCCCACCCCTAGTGATTTTATTTTAGTAAATGTGTTTTGCGTAATATTTTCCCTTAAAAATATGAGCCACATCTCGCAAAATGGGGCTTTGGAGCTAACTGCTAAGTTCAAGGGGAAAGTTAAAAAACAGCGCTATATAAATTTTTTAAAAAATCAGAGAAAAAATTGTCCCTACATCTACCCAACTCCTACCCTACGACTACCCAACTCCTACCCTACATCTACCCTACATCTACCCAACTCCTACTCTACGACTACCACGATTAAGTATGTAAAGAAAAGAAGAAGAAAAAAACTTTCAATGTTACCTTTATTCGAGAAATGGGGCTTAGGAGTTTGTTGCAAAAATTTTAATTGCCCAAATCAGGTTGCGTAGGTGGCGACGCTCAGTTTGATACCCATATCGGCTACTTCTACAACTTCCCAAACTCCAACATCTACCCGTACCTCTATCCCTACCCTATATCTACCTTATTTCTACCCTATCCCTACTGTACCGCTATTCTTATTGAGTATTTATAGGAAAGAAACAAAAAAATGCTTTCAATATTAGCCTTTTCTCGCAAAAGAGCGCCAAGAATTGAATGCTCAAATTTTCACCGAGATGCCCGGATCCGCTACGTCAATACGCGTATTTTGATACCAATATCAGATATATTACAAAAGAAATAGAATATCAAAATGAATTATTTATAAAATATCCAGGTGTTTGATTTTCTGTGCTCCTGGGAGAAATCCATTAATTTATAATTTTATACGCAAGTTATTACCCATTTAGAAGCAACAAAAAAATAAATATATTATGTCAATCTCGAAACAGATCTACACGCTCTTCGGATTCTGTGTATTTTGTCCATTTAAAAAAAATGGCGCTATTCAAAATAAATATTTATTAAACAGCGATTTCAGTTTCTGCAACCTATTTCTCGTACGTTGAAAAGAATCAATTCATAATATCGATATATGTAGGTACCTTTGTATTTGTCGGAAAGTTTTCAGTACCTACCCAGTAATTATTTTCGAATAAATTCATCGGGAAAATGTGTTCTTTTCAGTTGCTACACTGTCTTTAAATGATGAGGGTCACTCAAATAGTTAGTACTAATTTTGAATAAAAAAAAACACGGAAAAAATACGTAAATTTTAATATCAAAATTAAAAACCGTCTGTTTTAAATTTTTTTTTTTGAAATGTCATCGGTCGAGCATCCGCATTTCGAATTCACGAACGCCAGCGCTCTTTTCGTAATAATTATATTTTTATAACCATAAACGTAATGGAGAAATCGATAAAATTCATTACATCTTTATTTTAGAAACGTGACTCGGCGAAGCGAACGTTCGTTCCGACCTCCCGACTGATTTTCTGATAAAAAAACGGAAAATTAAATTTTTTATAATAAAACAGAAAATTAATTGATTATTTTTCTAGCGAACTTTTTGAGCGACCCTCCCTCACTAAAATGGCGGGTGCGAAACTCTAATGATTATTGAAAACGGCGCCAAATATCGCGAACAAATCGAACGAATCTTGCGGTTGAGAATAGAACCAACGCCGAACTCGAACGGATTTGATTTTTTTCTTACTGAATTAACGTTAGTTCTATTTCTTGCCGACAGATGGAAATCGTTCCGTATCGTCGATACAAAATTTTCAGTAGTTTCCGGACTATAGATCACATTTTTCCCCAGATTTTTACCCCACATTTTCAACATCATATACGACATCACAACGTCATATGCGACATTCATTTTAAGTAGTTGTCCGGGCAAATTGACCCTCGCGGTGTTCTAAACTCTGCGGGCGGTTCGGTCTACTTTCGCGAGACAGGACCGTGGGGAAAATAGTGAATTTCGTGTCTCGCGAAAACGAACCTCGGGTTGTTTTAAATGGATAGGGCGCACGGTCGTTTTCGGCAAACCAGCCAAGTCTGAAAATTTACCCCCATAGAACAATACTATATATACTAGGTTTTGCCCATTGCAGAGCTGCAATTGGTTATGAATAGTTGTGTATGTGTGTTTAAATGTGAATGAAGCAAGGAGTGTGTGTGTTGAAAATATTTTTTAAAACGAATATTGAGAAAAATATTTATACTCACCCTCCTACCCCTACTCCAACTCCTACTCCAACTCCTACTCCAACTCCTACTCCAACTCCTACTCCAACTCCTACTCCAACTCCTACTCCAACTCCTACTCAACTCCTACCCCAACTCCTACCCCAACTCCTACCCCAACTCCTACTCCAACTCCTACTCCAACTCCTACCCCAACTCCTACTCCAACTCCTACTCCAACTCCTACTCCAACTCCTACTCCAACTCCTACTCCAACTCCTACTCCAACTCCTACTCCAACTCCTACTCCAACTCCTACTCCAACTCCTACTCCAACCCTACTCCAACTCCTACTCCAACTCCTACTCCAACTCCTACTCCAACTCCTACTCCAACTCATACTCCAACCCTACTCCAACTCCTACTCCAACTCCTACTCCAACTCCTACTCCAACTCCTACTCCAACTCCTACTCCAACTCCTACTCCAACTCCTACTCCAACTCCTACTCCAACTCCTACTCCAACTCCTACTCCAACCTCTACTCCAACTCCTACTCCAACTCCTACTCCAACTCCTACTCCAACTCCTACTCCAACTACTACTCCAACTCCTACTCCAACTCCTACTCCAACTCCTACTCCAACTCCTACTCCAACTCCTACTCCAACTCCTACTCCAACTCCTACTCCAACTCCTACTCCAACTCCTACTCCAACTCCTACTCCAACTCCTACTCCAACTCCAACTCCTACTCCAACTCCTACTCCAACTCCTACTCCAACCCTACTCCAACTCCTACTCCAACTCCTACTCCAACCTACTCCAACTCCTACTCCAACTCCTACTCCTACTCCAACTCCTACTCCAACCCTACTCCAACTCCTACTCCAACTCCTACTCCAACCCTACCCAACTCCTACTCCAACCCTACTCCAACTCCTACTCCAACTCCTACTCCAACTCCTACTCCAACTCCTACCCTACATCCATCACCCAACTCCTACCCTACATCTACCCAACTCCTACCCTACGACTACCACTATATTTAAAGAAAATGAAAAGAAAAAAACTTTCAATGTTAGCTTTATCTCAACAAATGGGGCCTAGGAATTTGTTGCCACTTTTTAACTGCCCAAATCTGCTGGGTGCAGGTGGAGACGCTCAGTTTGATACCCATATCGGCTAAACCTACCCCTACCCCTACTCCCTACATCTACCCCTACCCCTATCCCTACACTATATCTAACTTACTTCTACCCTATACCTACTCTACCACTACCCGTATTGAGTATTTATAGAAAAGAAACAAAAAATGCTTTCAATATTAGCCTTTTCTCGCAAAAGAGCGCCAAGAATTGAATGCTCAAATTTTCACCGAGATGCCCGGATCCGCTACGTCAATACGCGTATTTTGATACCAATATCAGATATATTACAAAAGAAATAGTATATCAAAATGAATTATTTATAAAATATAAAGCTGTTTGATTTTCTGTGCTCCTGGGAGAAATCCATTAATTTATAATTTTATACGCAAGTTATTACCCATTTAGAAGCAACAAAAAAATAAATATATTATGTCAATCTCGAAACAGATCTACACGCTTTTCGGATTCTGTGTACTTTGTCCATTTAAAAAAAAATGGCGCTATTCAAAATAAATATTTATTAAACAGCGATTTCAGTTTCTGCAACCTATTTCTCGTACGTTGAAAAGAATCAATTCATAATATCGATATATGTAGGTATCTTAGTATTTGTCGGAAAGTTTTCAGTACCTACCCAGTAATTATTTTCGAATAATGTCATCGGGAAAATGTGTTCTTTTAAGTTGCTACACTGTCTTTAAATGATGAGGGTCACTCAAATAGTTAGTACTAATTTTGAATAAAAAAAAACACAGAAAAAATACGTAAATTTTAATATCAAAATTAAAAACCGTCTGTTTTTAAAATTTTTTTTTGAAATGTCATCGGTCGATCATCCGCATTTCGAATTCACGAACGCCAACGCTCTTTTCGTAATAATTATATTTTTATAACCATAAACGTAATGAGAAATCGATAAAATTCATTACATCTTTATTTTAGAAACGTGACTCGGCGAAGCGAACGTTCGTTCCGACCTCCCGACTGATTTTCTGATAAAAAACGGAAAATTAAATTTTTTATAATAAAACAGAAAATTAATTGATTATTTTTCTAGCGAACTTTTTGAGCGACCCTCCCTCACTAAAATGGCGGGTGCGAAACTCTAATGATTATTGAAAACGGCGCCAAATCTCGCGAACAAATCGAACGAATCTTGCGGTTGAGAATAGAACCAACGCCGAACTCGAACGGATTTGATTTTTTCTTACTGAATTAACGTTAGTTCTATTTCTTGCCGACAGATGGAAATCGTTCCGTATCGTCGATACAAAATTTTCAGTAGTTTCCGGACTATAGATCACATTTTTCCCCAGATTTTTACCCCACATTTTCAACATCACATACGACATCACAACGTCATATGCGACATTCATTTTCAGTAGTTGTCCGGGCAAATTGACCCTCGCGGTGTTCTAAACTCTGCGGGCGGTTCGGTCTACTTTCGCGAGACAGGACCGTAGGGAAAATAGTGAATTTCGTGTCTCGCGAAAACGAACCTCGGGTTGTTTTAAATGGATAGGGCGCACGGTCGTTTTCGGCGAACCAGCCGAGTCTGAAAATTTACCCCCATAGAACAATACTATATACTAGGTTTTGCCCATTGCAGAGCTGCAATTGGTTATGAATAGTTGTGTATGTGTGTTTAAATGTGAATGAAGCAAGGAGTGTGTGTGTTGAAAATAATTTTTAAAACGAATATTGAGAAAAATATTTATACTCACCCTCCTACCCCTACTCCAACTCCTACTCCAACTCCTACTCCAACTCCTACCCCAACTCCTAATCCAACTCCTACTCCAACTCCTACTCCAACTCCTACTCCAACTCCTACTCCAACCCCTACTCCAACTCCTACTCCAACTCCTACTCCAACTCCTACTCCAACTCCTACTCCAACTCCTACTCCAACTCCTACTCCAACTCCTACTCCAACTCCTACTCCAACTCCCACTCCAACTCCTACTCCAACTCCTACTCCAACTCCTACTCCAACTCCTACTCCAACTCCTACTCCAACTCCTACTCCAACTCCTACTCCAACTCCTACTCCAACTCCTACTCCAACTCCTACTCCAACTCCTACTCCAACTCCTACCCTACATCTACCCAACTCCTACCCTACATCTACCCAACTCCTACCCAACCCCTACCCTACTCCCACCCACCCAGCTCCAACTCCCACCCAACCCTACCCAACCCTACCCAACTCCCACCCAACCCTACCCAACTCCTACCCAACTCCTACCCAACCCTAGCCCAACCTCTACTCCAACTCCTACTCCACCCCATCTAACCCTACCCAACCCCTACTCCAAACCCTACCCAACTCCCACTCCAACTCCAACTCCTACTCCAACTCCTACTCCAACTCCTACTCCAACTCCTACCCTACATCTACCCAACTCCTACCCTACATCTACCCAACTCCTACCCTACATCTTCCCAACTCCTACCCTACATCTTCCCAACTCCTACCCTACGACTACCACTATTAAGTATTTAAAGAAAATGAAAAGAAAAAAACTTTCAATGTTAGCTTTATCTCGACAAATGGGGCCTAGGAATTTGTTGCCAAATTTTTAATTTCCCAAATCTCGTTGCGTAGGTGGAGACGCTCAGTTTGATACCCATATCGGATAAACCTACCCCTACCCCTACCCCTGCTCTTACCCCTATTCCTTCCCCGACCCCTACCCCACCCCTAGTGATTTTATTTTAATAAATGTGTTTTGCGTAATATTTTCCCTTAAAAATATGAGCCACATCTCGCAAAATGGGGCTTTGGAGCTAACTGCTAAGTTCAAGGGGAAATTAAAAAAAACAGCGCTATATAAATTTTTAAAAAAATCAGAGAAAAAATTGTCCCTACATCTACCCAACTCCTACCCTACGACTACCCAACTCCTACCCTACATCTACCCTACATCTACCCAACTCCTACTCTACGACTACCACGATTAAGTGTGTAAAGAAAAGAAGAAGAAAAAAACTTTCAATGTTACCTTTATTCGAGAAATGGGGCCTAGGAGTTTGTTGCCAAATTTTTAATTGCTCAAATCAGGTTGCGTAGGTGGCGACGCTCAGTTTGATACCCATATCGGCTACTTCTACCCCTTCTTCTACTCCTACATCTACCCCTACCCCTATCCCTACACTATATCTACCTTACTTCTACCCTTTACCTACTCTACCACTACCCGTATTGAGTATTTATAGAAAAGAAACAAAAAAATGCTTTCAATATTAGCCTTTTCTCGCAAAAGAGCGCCAAGAATTGAATCCTCAAATTTTCACCGAGATGCCCGGATCCGCTACGTCAATACGCGTATTTTGATACCAATATCAGATATATTACAAAAGAAATAGTATATCAAAATGAATTATTTATAAAATATCCAGCTTTTTGATTTTCTGTGCTCCTGGGAGAAATCCATTAATTTATAATTTTATACGCAAGTTATTACCCATTTAGAAGCAACAAAAAAATAAATATATTATGTCAATCTCGAAACAGATCTGCACGCTCTTCGGATTCTGTGTATTTTGTCCATTTAAAAAAAATGGCGCTATTCAAAATAAATATTTATTAAACAGCGATTTCAGTTTCTGCAACCTATTTCTCGTACGTTTAAAAGAATCAATTCATAATATCGATATATGTAGGTACCTTATTATTTGTCGGAAAGTTTTCAGTACCTACCCAGTAATTATTTTCGAATAAATTCATCGGGAAAATGCGTTCTTTTCAGTTGCTACACTGTCTTTAAATGATGAGGGTCACTCAAATAGTTAGTACTAATTTTGAATAAAAAAAAACACGGAAAAAATACGTAAATTTTAATATCAAAATTAAAAACTGTCTGTTTTAAAATTTTTATTTTTGCAATGTCATCGGTCGAGCATCCGCATTTCGAATTCACGAACGCCAGCGCTCTTTTCGTAATAATTATATTTTTATAACCATAAACGTAATGAGAAATCGATAAAATTCATTACATCTTTATTTTAGAAACGTGACTCGGCGAAGCGAACGTTCGTTCCGACCTCCCGACTGATTTTCTGATAAAAAACGGAAAATTAAATTTTTTATAATAAAACAGAAAATTAATTGATTATTTTTCTAGCGAACTTTTTGAGCGACCCTCCCTCACTAAAATGGCGGGTGCGAAACTCTAATGATTATTGAAAACGGCTCCAAATATCGCGAACAAATCGAACGAATCTTGCGGTTGAGAATAGAACCAATGCCGAACTCGAACGGATTTGATTTTTTTCTTACTGAATTAACGTTAGTTCTATTTCTTGCCGACAGATTGAAATCGTTCCGTATCGTCGATACAAATTTTTCAGTATTTTCCGGACTATAGATCACATTTTTCCCCAGATTTTTACCCCACATTTTCAACATCATATACGACATCATAACATCATATGCGACATCATTTTAAGTAGTTGTCCGGGCAAATTGACCCTTGCGGTGTTCTAAACTCTGCGGGCGGTTCGGTCTACTTTCGCGAGACAGGACCGTGGGGAAAATAGTGAATTTCGTGTCTCGCGAAAACGAACCTTGGGTTGTTTTAAATGGATAGGGCGCACGGTCGTTTTCGGCGAACCAGCCGAGTCTGAAAATTTACCCCCATAGAACAATACTATATATATATAAGAATATCACGGCAATCTTGAACTTACCGGTCTTCAACATTTTGAATCAGTAACACATACATGCATGTTTTTTTAACATGTGAAAGTTGAATTTTTTTTTTAACACCACTTTATTAGATACATAAACCATCCGGTTTCAGTTCTGTCTGAATTTTCTTCAGGGTTGAATAAATACATACTTATTAAACCCCGAAGCATGCATTTAATCAACCCCAAAAGAGGTTCAGGCAGAACTGAAACCGGTTGGTTTCTGCATCTAATATAGTGCTGTTAAAACGAACATAGTTTTATTCAAACTAATTATGTGTAACCTAAAAGTTCATGCCAAAAATTTTACATGTTTTTAAAAATTTTAGGTTGATGAAAATCGATATAATTTATTGTTTTTACTTTGGAGATGGAAAATATTTGGCCAGCGGCGATTTTTGTGCGTTCTTTGATTGCTTTATTGAATGGTTTCATAAAAAAACGAAAGTTTACTCGATCAAAATTTTATTTGAAAACCCTGATCATATTTAAAACAAATAAGTTATCATGAAATACCAACCATGATACCAACCCTGATGCAGGTAGTAAGGCATGGAACTGGCAGAGGAAGGATTAAAATTGACTGAATGCCGTAAAAATGAGATCTGTGAGGCGAATGTGTGGTAAAACCATGTATGATCGTGTGAAAAATGTTGAGATTCATAAAGAATGCAAGGCTGATGTAAGCGTAGTGAGCAAGATTAAGAAAGGGATGCTTAGATGGTTTGGGCATGTAGAGCGAATGAACAAGGAGAGGAGTGTTAGGAGAATATATGACGCGAATATGAATGGAAGAAGAAGCCGGGGACGCTCGAGGAAGACATGGCACGATCCAGTGAATCAAATACTCGAGTCGGGTCATGTCAGAAGTCGGAATAACAGAAGAGAATGTGGTTTAGTATGAATGTGAATGAAGCAAGAAGTGTATGCCAAGATCGAGTTGTTTGGCTAACGATCACGCCGTTTCTCCGCAGGGGTAGGCAGAGAGGACGGACCGCCAAACAACTCGATCTTGGCATACACTTCTTGCTTCATTCATATTGATACATCGTCTCATACATTATCTTCTATTATTCGGACTTCTGACATGGCTCGACTAAAGTATTTGATTTACTTGATGGTGCCATGTCTTCCTCGGGCGTCCCCGGCTTCTTCCATTCACATTCACCTCATATATTCTTCTTAGACTCCTTTCTTCATTCATTCGCTCTACATGCCTAAACCATCTAAGCGTCCCTTTCTTAATCTTACTCATAACGCTTACATCAGCCTTGCATTCTCTATGAATCTCAATATTTTTACACGAATTCAAATCATCGTGAGCATCTTCACCTATGTGGAATCGTGAATAAGCAAATTTATCGCTTCTGGGGCACTGAAAATTTGCGTGTAATGCAGGAAGAGTCATTGATGAGTCATTGATGAGTCATTGATGAGGAAGAGTTATTGAGTCATCCCCTCAAAATCACTATTAGGTGGCCATATTTTTTTCCAGAACGACGTCGGCAACACTGTTACTATAACCGGTGAGCGCTACAGAACCGTGATCAACGACATCTTGCTGCCACAGATTGCCAATTTGAAGAACGTGTGGTTTCAGTAGAACGGTGTAACCACACACACAGTGCGAGCGACGGTGAACATTTTGAAGCAAGCGTTCCCAGCCTGCTTAATCTCTTGTTTTGGTGATGTGCACTGGCGCCCGATATTGCCCAATTTGATCGTTTCGGACATCTTTCTAGAAGTTTTTTTGAAGTCACGGATCTATACAAACATGCCACATCTGATCAGGAATGGAGAATTTATCGCCGGAAGTTTTGAGAGATATCATGAAAAATGCAGTAAAACGACCCCGATTGTGCATCAACTCTGGCGGTGGCCACTTGACCGATGTGACCTAATAGAAAAACCCAAACGTCTTAACAAGTACAATCAACAAACAGAACGAAATATTTTTATTAACAAATAAAGGCAGTGCCTTTGGAAAACGAGTGTTTTTTGAGTGAGTTCTGCGCCACCCTTTACACGTCTGTCATTATTTCGTATCTTATATTAGTTTACAGTATCGACGAAAGAAGGGTACCTACCTACTTCCGAAGCCGGTCGATCGATATATTAAATTGACGTAGTTTAAAACTAATGTATGTATTACATACATTAGTTTTAAACTACTTACAAGCCGTAAAGTAAATACTTTTTACGAATGAGAGACATATTCATATTTTTAAATATATAGTATTATTCTTTGAATGGATTAAAACCGTACTGGTGCTTGTTAGTAATGAGTTTGATATAACATATTTTCAAATAGGAATTAATTACAAAAGTAATTCTGAAACTACCTCTTTCTTCCAGTATCGATACGATTTTCAATATCTTCAATGTTATGGACACAAAGCAGCTCTTTGCAATAGAAATTCTGGTTAATTTCAATCAAAATAATAAAACACAATACACATCAACACAAATTCTACACAACACACGATTAAAAAATAAAGAATTTGTCCATACTCCTTTTGCTACAACTACTTTTAAACACTTTAAAACTACGACTAGACAAATAGAAACACTGACTAAAATTAAACATGAAATAAAACCTCGGATTAGGTCGTCCAATTATTGCTTACTACTGTAATGCACATTCTTAGACGTGCCTACTCAGTTTTAAACCTATTTTTGTCTCTAGCCATATGCAATTCAATTCTTATTTTTACATTTATTCTCAATTGGATTATAAAACTTGTTATGAAGCAAGTCCCTAACAACTAAGGTTGACAAACCGCAGACCCAGAATTAACCATAAATAAACATGAGTTGTCTATAGCCGCTCCGTTTGGTAAGGGGAGGGGGTAAAGCGACGGCAAGGGGTGTTGGAAAGACAGGGCACATTCATTCTAGTCTGAGCAGCCTACCTGTCACCAGCTTTCGCCCTGTCACCAGCTTCTGCAACCAACAACGGGTTCCGTTCCAAGTTACTTACTTATTTATTTCCCTTTTGCTTTTTGATAAAACTGAAACCATTTAAAATCACTTAAATTCATTCTATCCTTTAATAATCTGAAGGCGTCCACAGAAAGGTTAAAGCTTTTCCTAGAGCCTTTAAATTCAGCTATAAAAATATAGACCTGACTGCCAGGTATTTTTATATAGCAAAAGAGAGTTGTTTTATTTTGAATTCCCTATTCCTGTTCCTATTTATATGTATTTATTTTTATTAATGATAACTAAGCGGTAATTTCGAAAATCGTCCATCAACGAACTGACAACACGATTAAAAGACGGATGCATCCCCTTTTCGCATACATCCATCTACCTTGAGTAGAACTAGTCGGGGATATTTTATATATTAGATCTATTAATGAACTTTACTAAGATTGCAAATTCAAATGTGCTTACGAAACGGAACGAGAGATTCTGTTATGTGACAAACTAGCAAAATATAACATATTTATACAACCTAACCTCCACACATCTATATAATATCTTAAAACTTCTTCTGTATCTTTGTTCTTATATTTTGTTTATTGATTATATAACTTACGTACTTCCTACGTCTGTCTTGACACAGGAATTTCCCCAGTGGGACATATATCGAACATGCCTTTGTAATTAGTTTTATCAAATGTAATTTAAAAAATAAAAAATATGTACCTATAAAAGAAATCATTATTTTGATGTACATGGAGGTTTAAAAATTTTACATACAAATGCAACCGATTAATAATTAGATTTGAAATTTTAAAAAATATAAAAAGTGTTACATGTCAATTAAATATATTTAATAACCTTTTTTTAATTGCTATCGCTTGAATTTATTTTCAAATTAATATTAAAACTTTCTTTTTTAATTTCTAATATAAATTTGTTATTCAATGTTTTCTAATAATTTTTTATTAGCATTTTTGATTAATTACTTACCTACTTTAATAATATTTTTATATTTATAATTTGTATATTCTTACATTATTGTGTTCCCATGTTTATCATTTGTCTATACTTGACAATATTTTTTTTTATTCTGTATATTCCAGATGAGGAAAGCTTCGCTTTCGAAACTGTTGATATGTATATATCAATAAAGTGGTGATTACAAAGCAATTTTTAATTCGAACTAACAAGTTTAGTAGTTTTATCCCTAACTATCTACCAAATTGTAAGGATTACAAAAACATTCCTAAAGCTCTTTTATTTAGCGATAAATCTAAATAATTACCTGTTTACGTAACGAATAATAAAACCTTGTTTGCTATTTACTTAGCAAGTCCCTCTAACCTGGATTAATTATTTCACCATCATACGAGGATTATTATTACATGATTTTAAATTAGGTACTGCCGTTATGCTTTGGCTCATGCGGCATTAGTATATTCAATTACAATTTGTCATTTGGTCTCCTTTCTATACTGTTCATATTCATCATATTGAATCTGTACCACATCGCTTCTTACGTGGAATCGCATAGAAATCAGAGCAAGAAAGAGGCTATGATGAAATTAAACAAACCTTGAACATTCTTCTTTCGCAAATCTAAGGAAAGACTTTGGTCTCATTTGCATTTTCAAAATTATTATTTGTATTATTGACTCACCTTTTTTTTGTTGCAACTCATCCAGTTCAAAATTCCTTGCCGTAGACACGTAAACAATGAATTGATTTTCCTCAATCAACAATCTAATAATTATTTATATCGTTCCCTATTGTACAGATTGTCGAGACTTGTTAACTCAAGCCAGGTATTTGAAAAATTTTATGCTAGTCTAAATGATTTTTGTCGGGCTATAATATACACTTTACAGTATCGCAGGATTAAATAATATTATCGAATATTCACTGGATAAATATAGTATACGCACCTATTTCCCGAAAGTAGGGTGTTTTATTTTCTTTCTAAACATTTCTACAAATAGTTAAAACATTGCTATGAAGCCAGACTTGAAAAACCAGATATTTCCCAACAATATTCTTTTCCCCATCCTACCCTTCCCAAACCTTTTCCAGCTTCCAAAAATCCTTCTTTGGGTTACGACTTGTTTTCACCTTTAGTTGGTTTTTTTACTGGGTACCAGTTTCGCTAAACAACCAAAAATTCTCTCAAAATGTTGTAGCATCGTTTAAATGTGCAGTTTTTATATTTTTTATTTTGAATCTTTTAACTACTATCCCTTTAAGCCTAGTATAGAAAAGACTCTGTATTGGCTATTACATGTTTATACATTTTATGAACACTAAACAAAAGTTGATTTTTGTACAACGAGAAAAAAAAGTATCCCGTATTATTAAGTAAATTCGTTTAAATAAATATTGTACGTAGGTAGATCAAAAAGTTCGTAGAACGTACAACTAACAGTATAGACGATGTTCTACAAAAAAAATAATTTAATCGTAATGCCATCTTTAGTTTGCGTTCTGCCCAAAATTGAATGCGATATGTCTCGTAGTTCAGTTGTGATAGGAGTTTGCTTGGGATGTGTTTGAATTTTTTTGTATAAACGGAATTTGAATTTTTACTTTTGTATGGCAACAACGTTACCCAATTTTTCAAAAATATGCTTAGTTTGCACGATGACCTACCATTTGTCTATATCATCATGGTAAAGTGGATATCTGAATTTTGAAGAGACATAACATTTATCGAAGGTGACCCCCATGGCGGCAGTATTGACAGGAAGTATACGTGCAACATTAATTGATCATTTAGGCGTTTCAAAATTATTGTCGAGTTGCTTGCCACGAAAGCTGAGTTTAGAAAAAAAACGCAAACGTTCTCAAATTTTAAAGGAGTGGTTTGCCTTGATGGACTCTAATGTACAAGTTTTTTTCTCGATCAGTTTGTGACCTATGATGATTTAAGTTGATAATTACCAAGCACAGTTCAAGGAGCAACCTGAACCGTGGGAAAAAAAGGAGATAGGCCATCCAAGAAGTTAAAGCCTGGTACATCGGCAGTCCAAAATTTTGCTTCAGTTTTTGGTATTCTCAAGAACAATCAACAAATATTTTTCATTTGCCCTTCCGGGAAAATTACGGCATACCATTCATGAAAGCAGCGTAGAATATAACGTTTAAAATTCTGTTCCATCACTACATCGCTCCGGCTCATTCATTGATGCAAAAAGTCACCAAAATCCTTTCATTTAACCCATTTCCTAAAACTGGCAAGAAAGCTTTCTGGGAAGAGATTTGAAACAAATGAAAAATATATAGGCTAAATAGACGTCGATTTGTAAGAGTTTGGGAAATCGCATTTTAAAGGCATTCGAAATAAGATTTATGCTACGTGATCATAGAAGGCTGTAATTTATTTATGAGCGCGTAGCGTTATAGTAATGTTTCGAATCCCTTTAAGCTGACATATTGACACTTGAATATGATGTTATTAAAATAAATTAATTGACTTTGAAAAAGGATATTTAATGTAATTAAAATATTTTTAAAAAATTACCCTCACCATTGTCTTTGTAGATAACCATTCATCTGCGAACTTTTTGAACCTTCATCGAGTTAAGTTTTCCCATCTCTTTAATCTGTATATATATAAATCAATGTAAGTTTGTTTGTTTGTTTGTTTGTTCTTGATTATCTCCAAAAATACTCCACCGGTTTCGCTGAAAATAGCACAGTTTATTTTTATTAGTGCCGGGAAGGCTTAGAAAGTAGTTTGAATGAAATCCAATGTGTATTACTTTTGATATAACGTTTAAAAATTAGTATGAAAACATTGAACCCGCCATGTTTTATTTAGGTTAGCCCATAGATATAAAGCTCTGGTAAGCGACAGATTGCATATTCAAAAGAAGAAGTTTTTTTGGGGTAAAATATTTTCAAAATGGAAAACACGAGTAGGTACCTAATTAAGAACTTTATGATTTAGATACATTTAAAAAAAAATAAACCTTTGGAATGAAATAAAATATTCAATTTAATGTTTCTAGGCATTACTATCGCTGTCAAATCAATTATGGCACCCTAATGACAAGCAAGAATTCACAACTTCATAACTTTATTAAAAAAAAAAAATCCCGGTACACATCACCTAGTTGCAATAGAAATAAAATCATCTCAAATATCATGAGAATGTTCTGTAAAATGTTTCCAAACACTGAAAAGAAAATCTTATGAATTGCAATCTTTGAAATAACTGAAATTTTGTATGAACTTTTTCGTATTGTTAAATAGCTGACATTTATTTATTACTCGTTACTTTGACTTGTTTTGGTAATACATTATATCACTCAGTGATATTATATCGAATAATGTAGATCCAAATCACCGAATGTCCATAACTTCCCATCATGCCGTAACATTGGAAAATCCATTATAACCTCATTTGAGGGTATACGGTCGGTTCGCAACTAAGGGAGGATATTGAATACCGTCAGTTCGGATTACTGACTTCAGTCCGGGAACTTGAGATCACCGGCCATAGCGGGAATCCCGCTGTGAACAATTTAGCCGGGATTCAAACCGAAATTGGGTTATCTATGCGAACGCCATCTATCTTCATCAGTTTGTATTTTCCACCCAAACCAATCAATATCAAATATTATTAGTTCGGGGCGGTTGCAGGCGTAATGGTATTATTGACGCTTTTCATATGTATTAATGATGTTTTAAAAAATACGATATTATGATGGCTGTCAGGTTCTATCAAAATTGCTTTTATTTAGAGTAGATTAAATAATACATACTCTCAGTATCGCCCCGGTGAGAGGCTGGCATTCAGAAATGAAACGTTGCTTAGAATTAATTAATTGTTATTGTGTATTAATTATTAAGGAAAATGGTATAGTATATTCACGAAACTTAAACAATATAATTCCTTAAAATTATTCAGACAGCTCCCAAAAACATTAAATTTGTCGACTGAAATAGCATTCATGTTATTATAAAACAATTAAAAAAAACTCTTACCCAGGGTAAAACAGCTTTTCAATTGTAAATAACTCACAAAATAGAGAATATGTAATTATCGTAATTATTTTCAAAGTAAATCAGTTTTAGAGGTAATAAATCATTTTAAACACCGTCGAAGTTAAAATTGGGTATACGAAAATAAAATCATACAAGTAAGTTGTAAATTTTTTTAGTTTTTTAAATGAATACCGCACAAGAGTCCCAACTGTTCCCAACCATCTGAAGCCAGTGAGACTATGGCATCCCCAATTAGGGAACGTTGTGAGGCTTAAGGTATTGGGGAGGGGAAGGAGAAGGGGAAGGAGAAGGGGAAGAGGAAGGTGGAGAATATTATTTCCTGGCTATTCAGATCTGATCACCAAACACGGCTAAAATCCATTTTAAGCAACCTTTCAATTCTGAATGGTGGTCTTTCACCAGGGCGATACTGAGAGTATCTTCTACTCTGGAACGTGCGCAAATATACCATATATTAGTTTTAAATGAATTAATTGTGAAACAGCATAAATTAATTACAAAAAATTTCTTGCGCCCGCCGGGATTTGAACCCGCGACCTTCGAAAAATTAATAAATGTGGTCTTACCGCTATTTGAAAATGATTTTGAACGCCAAATTAAATTTGGTTTCCTTCAAGAGTTGCTTAGAATGGCTTTAATTGTGTGTACCAGATAACTATTGCTTGGAACTTCCAATTTTTTCTTTTCTCCATTTCTTCTTCTTCTACAAAGATTAAAAATCTTTTTCAATGATTAAATATAACAATGAGGTATATAAACTTCCATAAGTAATAAAAAAAATAAAAATTGAAACTTTATTTAGCCCCACAATATTAATGTTTATGCCTTAGTTTTATTGGCCCATTGTAATTGGATCTTCTGTGCATTAGGTAGGTACTAATAAACTTAAAGTCCCTCTAAGAACTAGTACTAAAGAAATCTTCAACAAACTTAACATTATCTCAATAAATCAATTAAACTCTAAAAAAGTACTACTTTACATTCATAAATACAAAATACAAGAAATAAAAACAATCACACATATTAGAAACACTAGATCTCAGAGTCAAAAACACATCCAACAAGGAACCACAAAAACAACTTTTGGACAAAAAATTTCTTACACTATGGTACTAAACTCTACAACAAAATCCCACTATCGTTTAATTACAACAACCATAATAAATTTAAAAATAAAATAAACCACTAGATACGTTACATAGGTAGAGCTGAAATAGAAAATACATCAAAACCAAATACAGACTAACACCGAAACCATTCAACTGCACTTAAAACACGTCACCCAATAATTATTTATATACTTTTTCATCAATTTAATATAATGTAATTTAATATTTTGTAAATGAAATCCTCAGCACAGGAAATCCCAGTGAGGTTATTATTATTTATTATATTGTTATAAAAAAAGAAGATAATAAAACATTATTATTATTAATCATATAAATAACACGTAAAATGTAGTATTTTTCACCTACTTGAGAACAGGTTTCACTTAGTGAGATAGGTAATGTAAACCATATGATAATTAAATTATGTTTGTAAGATATTTTATTTCTATTAAGCTATGCCATACTGTATGAGTCTGTATTACTTTATTTCAATAAACGTCGATTTATCGGCACTGAAGCTGAAGTGTAAGAGATACCGGAATCTGTTATTCCTTCAACGGATAACAAATCGCTTTCAGATGCCCTCTTCTTAACCCGCCTCGATAAACCGTCCAACTGGGTGGCGACATATTGTCCAGTTAAAAATAACTGAAATATGCTTCCAAAACATTTACATACATTTAAATAATAAGTTTCCTTTTATTATAATTTCTTCAAAATATTGGTATTCACTTTGTGGCGTCACAAATCTCTTTTCACAAATTTCCTCATCGGGAATATACAGTATTCTGATGAGGGAAGCATCGCTTTCGAAACATGTTGATATATATATTAATAAAGTGGTAATTACAAAGTAATTTTCAATTAATTAATTAATAAGTTTTCGTTAAGAGCGCACAGTTTTTTGACAAAGAACACTGTCATAATATTATAATTTACTAACCGTCAGAAATTATCAAACTCCACACAATACTGTTTTTTTTGCAAAAACGACTGGTTTCTTTCACATTCATATCCACATACTCTTCTGTTATCCCTCCTCTCGCTGTTCTGATATGATCCTACTCCCTCTCGACAATTAATGAAAATTCAATCATTAAAATAATGTCTTCCAACGGCGTCTCCGACCACTTCTTCCATTTACAAAATCCATTTATAACTCCCTAAATATGAAAACATATTTAAATTAGCAATAAATCACAAAGATGTCTTAAAATAACCAATCAAAAATTAAAAAAAAACTCAGTGACACAAAATAAAATTCACAATAATTTCTTTCATAATTATACTTACAAAAAGCATTGACACATAGTCCCTTTCTAAAGTTATATCCACTGATTGAATTAATGGACTTGCCTTAAGAACCATTTTGACTGCTGAAAGCAATGTCACGTGACTCCCATTTTGGTAACAGCCATTGCGTTAACTTTGTTTCGCGTGATTTTGACTGCAGTAAGCAAATCACAAAACATTTAAAAAAAGGGTAAAACTAAATGGGTAAATACAAAATTTTCGATTTTTGTAAATAAGCCGAACTTATTTGCTTACTTATTTGCTGATCTCCTATATTGGTGGCACGCCTAGCTCGCCTCTCCTCCCTTATTTTGGTTTATTCCCCTTACGTTTTAGGGCACCTCTATGTATTATTTAATCTGTGGGTTACTGTGAATTAAAAGCCATTCGAAACGATCGCAGCGCCCTCCTTTATTTTTTACACCTATTTGCCAGACTACCACATGGTACAAGATACATTTTAAAAAGTTTTTTTGCCGTGTTCCATCTTCTATGATATACTCTTTACTGATCACTTACCATCTTTAGTGACGTTTCTCTCTGATATATTCAAATTTTTGTCTTTATATTCTTTTTTGATTTTGCTCCATGATTCATCTGTCAAATCTTCGCGCGAATCCATCACCTCACATGTCACGTCGCCGAATAAGTCGTCCTGAAATATGACAGCGGCAATAATCTTACTTCAGCAGAAATAAAATTCAGATTCTGTAATTTCGCCGAAAACCGCTCATCGAAAATATTCATTTATCATCGAGAGTGAATGGTGGGCTTCAACTGCTGAAGTCCTACGAGGGAAACTTATTTTTATAGAATTTAAGGCTCAAGATAAATATTATCCTTAATAAACAATAAACATTTTTTTTTCTCTATGTTACATGGGGAATGTATAACGCATAAGGTTCTTGATGGTTGAAAAGGTGGAATTAAGATTGGAGGCCAAAAAACTTCCAATGTTAGATATCCAGATGACACTACCCTCATCGCCTCTTCTGAAGAAGAAATGATTCACCTCCTTGCTAAAATAGAAGAAGAAAGCCGTAAGTTAGGTCTACTGATCAACAAAGCCAAAACAAAACTAATAGTGATCGATAGGGCAAACACAAATACTCTCACAGACTTAGAAACGGTGAATAACTTCATATACCTAGGCTATAAGTGACGAAAGAAGTTGTGAAACAGAAGGGAAAAGAAGAATTTGCATGAAAAAAGACGCCAAGAGCAAGTTGCAAAAGATATGGAGTGACAGAGGTATAACGAAAACCATCAAGATGAGACTTGTTCGGCCGCTGATTTTCCCCATATTCCTCTACATTATGGAAACATGGCCAATCAGAAACAGCGAAAGGAAGCGGATAGACGCCCTAAAAATGCGGTGCTGGAAGAAAATGCTTAGGATTCCCTGGATAGCCGGGCGCACAAAATCGTCAATTCTGGAAGAGCTTGACACCCACAATAAGCTATCAATAGTCTGCCTATAACGTACCCTTAGATTTTTGGACATGTCGCTCGCCAAACTGAGAACTCCAACCTGGTGATGCTCATGATCACTGATAAAGTGGAAGGCAGGAGAAGTAAAGGAAGACCACCGATGCGATGGAGTGACCAAATCTCGTGGGTGTCCGGAACGCCGACATCCGCGGCTCTCCACGCAGCGCAGGATCGTTATGAGTGGAGGAGCCTTGTACACGAGGGAGTTTGGATTGGGGGTCACGATCCCCAGTAACGAGGAAGCGACTGAAGAAGAAGTCTCTTAAGTTATTTTACATATTTTATTTTTAAGTGATATTTAATTTAACAATTGACAAAAGGTCACTGCTCAGCAGTCAGCAGTGCCTATAGAAATCAGATAAAGTTACATAATATCTTACATAAAATCTCTACACTTAAAAAAATAAGTACATGCGAGTCTATAAATATTTTATTTTTTTTAATATAAAAATGTTAAAATTACAAAGTTACTAACACAAGTATCCATTTTATCATTTGTCAATTATGATGTTGTAAGGCCGACTGTGCACTCAGAAACAATTTGCTGTAGAACTTCTTGAAGCACTGCAGCGATGTCGGTGTTCGAATAGATAGTGGTATTTCATTAAAAAGTTTTCTTATATTCAATTAAAGTTTGCGATTTTTAAACATAGTTGTGAAATCATTGTAGTTATCAACAAAAAAAAAAACTAAAATCTCGGTTGCTTCGCGATGAGCTACCAATATGAGCCAAATGAAAATCGAGGGGAAATTTGATGAAAGGTGTGGTGGAAGAAGATTTCAACTTCGTTTTTAATTCACGACTAGGAGGAGTGCAGTTTAAGGCTGTAGTCTGCAGGGTCTAAAGGATAAATGTTGATCTGATGATAGCAAATCTTTGACGGGAGAGAGCGAGAAGGGAACTAATATATTTTAATTTAGCCTTGAAAGTGACACTTTGAGGGCCAACTCGTTTTAGGGACGTAGTATTTGCATTTTAAGTTATTCTGTCAATGATGTAGACCAGTCGGTAAGGATTTAAAGGGTTCTCTCATCACTTGGGCTCAGAGAGAACTCAAGTTAATAAATACTAAAAATAACCTTGCGAAAATCAGGTCACTTTTTCATTGTTAAGATTTGTTTACACGAGACGATTTCATCGCCGCCATTTAAATAGTAGCGATAAAATCGCTTTGTGTGATAAGTTATTCGTTCTGGGTAACTCAATTAGCAGTATTTAAATATAGTAGAAATTCGATTAGAATATCGAATTTATCGAGTTCAGGGCTAATCTCGATAAACGGTGGAGTTTGACCTCTTCGACCTTTTAACGTCACCATCGCTTCATCTGACATCTCAAATGCTAGTCGCTAGTTCTTGAATGTTTTTGCTTAGTTTTACTTAGGTAGGACATTGAAATTATTACGCCTTTTGAAATTTTAGCGGTACCGTGTGACTGTCTACTATCGGATATATGTACTAGTGGCGATCACTGCTGCGGCAAGGTAGTAACGACGAAATCACTCCGTCCGATTGATGCTTTAAGAACATTACAAAGAAGGGAAAGTGCATGTATTTTGCGTTTTCCCTTTTCAGTAAGCCAGAAATAATCTGTGTAGAAATTTGGAATATCGAAGATTAAAAAAAACTGTTAGATTTGATTTGAAGTCATTCTAATGTCCTCACAGTGTCACTATCTAACAAATATAATAAGCTTTAAATTTATCTTGCAATTATTGTCAAAGCAATAATTTGCTTATGTCCATATTTTATGTGAAAGATTCTCCAGACAGCAAAACCAATCCAAAAATCAAATTCAGCAGCTTTGAATCGCTGTTATACTTCCTGATATCGAACGGCCTTTATGCTACAATAATTAATCAGATCTTATCGACGTTGGCGATCTACCCGTGCGGCTGCCACCGATTCGCAGATGAATTATTTGCCTAGATAACAATACATGCAAATTCTAGATTCTGTATGGAAACTAGGTCGGCTAAACGGATTTAAAACGACATTTGATTTGCATTTGATGTAGATTACGGAATTTCGAATATAATCACGTCCCGGCGTGAAATGTGTATGGGAAAACGCCTAATGTAAATCAGCGATGGCACTGACCACTTTTTGTTTGGCGGACGTAATTTGAATATTAATCTGCTTCTAGTTATTTCGAATCCTGTGAAATGAGTTTTAAAGGTGTGATTTGAATTTCGCTGGCTGAGTTTATCGGAGTAGAAAATGGGTGGTACGTGGACTTATTTAATTCGTACTGACACCTGAATCTATATGAAAAATTTTCATAGCTTTGATCAAAAAATATGTGATGAACTAGTTCTTATTTTATACCACGCAAATTTAATCCCAACCACCTACCTTATCAACATATTTCCCGTTTTCTTAAAACATTCCGTTACCTCTTTTCTTTTGTTTAAAGTCAAATAAATAAAATATATATATATATAATATCACAAATACATACACGTCGCATGGCTCCATTCTGTATAGTTTGTCTGATTCAGTTGTGGTGTGAAAATTTACACCATAATTTTCAATTTCCCACAATGTGATGGCACCAGACGAAAAGGAATATATCATCAATTCTACCTCGGAACAGGTTTCACCTAGTGAAGTATGTGATGTAAACCATAGAATAATATAATTATGTATCATATATTGTACTTATATTCGAACATATCCGTATTGTATAAAACTTTATAACGTTCTTTCAATAAATGTCAGACAACAGAAATTTACTTTTAATTATATCTAATTTTGAAACTGTCAATTCCATATTAAAATTAATTATTTTTTTTTTATTAAAAAACCTTTTTAACTTTTTTACATTTATTTTTTTCGACCAGACCGGTTTCACCCTATGACGGGCATCGTCAGACTGGAACAATTAAAACTAAATCTATAGTATACTTGTATATACCATCGATGTCAGGACTGTGTCCCCCTGGTTTCTAATATTGTTTTCATTTATGACTTGAAATTTTGCTGTCGGTACTGTTTACTATTATGTTTTAAAAAAAATCCTTTGGGGTAGGTTTATTACCTTCTGGAAGACGGAAACAAAATGTAATCTGGGGAACTCACTCCGGCAATCGATGCTATATATATCATAGATTTTTAATTGTGCCAGTCTGACGATGCCCATGAGAGGGTGAAACCGGTCCGGTCGAAAATAAATAAGTGGAAAAAAGTTACAAAGGTTTTTAATAAAAAAAAATAAACTAATTTTGAAATTTACTTAATATTTACTCTGAAAAAAGAAAAATATTATGTTAATTTTTTTAAAATAGTTAATCGCTGCTTATAAACCTCATGGTAATATATTTTTTAATCGTTGGAGATAATATTGACAACTCTTAGAATGAAACGTGAAACCGAACAGAGACAGAAAATAAAAAGATGACGATAGTATCTAGGAATCCAACCTAGGACCGCATGGTCTATCTGGGACCCTGCGCTCTAATCCACTGAGCTACGGCTACCTTAATCCGTCATTTTTATCGGTATCAAATTTGGATTTCTTACGAACTCTTAATATCATCTTCAATTAATTCCCACATATTTTGGCTGCTACCTTTACATGCCTCATAGAATCTTACACAAATTTATTTGTAATCATTAGATAGTGTCTGATAGACCATGAGGTTCTGAGTTCGAGTCCCAGCTGCTACCGTAATCTTTTTCTTTTCGGTTTCCTGTTTCATTCTAAGAGTGGTTAATATTATCTTCAACGATTAAAAAAAAATATATATATATATATGTAGAATAATTTTCTCGGTTTACCCGCGTAATGTAGTCCTTAGAAGGACTTTTTAACTCCTGACGTTTCGGACAAATCACATTGTCCATCTTCAGAGGTCTTATGTCTTGAGTTTTGTTTTGAACTGATCGCTTGAGCGTGTCCGTTCAATCCAAAAGTCAAAACCTAAGTGGTTGCAAATCATTTTAATAGTCTAGGACGCAGAACGCGTGTAGATAAAGGGTGGGGGTAGGGGTGGGGCATTTAATAGGCTGTTTACGCATAGTAACCGGGTTATTTTTATTTAAGGAAGTTGAGGGTAATTCTAATAATTTTGGAAGTGATGTTATCGGGGAATTTTGATCGATTATGACTTTCCAAGTGTCGGGAATTCTAATTGAGTCATTTCTAGTATTCATATTGTTTTTATGTTTATGAATTTCGATGGCTTCGCGGTAAATTCTTCTTGTTTCATTGAAAAGGCTGGCTATTATCGTGGTATTATCAAAATCTATTTTATGACCTTCATTAAGGACGTGTTATACTAAGGATGACGTTAAGCGTTTATTGGTGACATCTACTTTATGTTCTGCGATTCTACATGATATTTTTCTATTACTCCGTCCAATATATACCTTTTCACATGCTCCACAAGGTATTTTATAAATACCATGTGATTCAAGTGGAATGTGATCTTTCGGACTTCTTAACAGAGACGAGATTTTATTATCCGATTTATAAATTGTTTTGATAAGGCCTCTGAAGATGGACAATGTGATTTGTCCGAAACGTCAGGAGTTAAAAAGTCCTTCTAAGGACTACATTACGCGGGTAAACCGAGAAAATTATTCTACATCTTACACCCGTGAAAATCTCAACAATAACATATATATATATATATATATATATAAAGTTTAATGTTAAAGCGAAGAAGTAAAAAAAATGTGAATTCTGACGTAATGGAGTTAGTGAAGATTTTTATTTGGATTTTTTAGTTTAACGCGACTATTTTCACTTTGGAAAGTTTTTTTACATATACAAATATATATATATTTAAATCATTAAGAAAATGTCGAAAGACAAAAATAATAGAAAGAAAACGATGAAAAATGCCTCGTTCAAAACCGGAGATAAAATAATAAAATAAGTAATAATATTAATTATAGTATTGGCTAGTTATCTAATGGTCCTATCAATGTATTTTTTAATAAATGAATTAAAAACTACTTTATAATCACCACTTTATTAATATACGTATTAACTTGTTTCGAAAGCGAAGTTTTCCTCATCAGGACATACAGAATACTAAAAAATAATAATGTCAAGTATAGACAAATGATAGACATAGAACACAATAATGTAAGACTAGACCAATTATAAACATGAACAAAAATTGATTTAAAACTAGGTAAGTAATTAATCAAAAATATTAATGAAAAAATATTATTAAACATTGAACAACAAATTCACATCACAAATTAAAAAATAAATTATTTTTACTATTAATATTAATATGAAAATAAATTTAAGAGATATCTATTTTAAAATAAATATTTGATTAGTAATTATATTTAATCCACTATTAACACTTGTTCCAATTTCAAATTTTTTAAATTTGTTTAATTGCAAACCGGTTGTATTTGTATGAAAAATTTTTAAACCTTTATTTATATCAAAAGATTGATTTGTTTCCAAAACATGCTTGGAAAATTTAGAATAATTTATTTATTGTTTCTTTACATTGTATTTTTTTGGAAAGTTAGAATTTTTTACCTCACTAGGCAAGCCTGTGTTGAGGTATATAATTTTACAAAAAAAAAAAAATAGCAATGAGATTATATTAATATAACAATATTGTTACTTCAACGTTTCTACGAATTGGGTACCAACATGGTACCTATTAATCTAATTCCAGGAAATTCATTACATTATAATGTAGTAAACATGTATGGTGACCATGGCATACATTGAAATTCAATTGCAAGAAAAAATATAATAAAACTATTATTTTAAAAAGGAGAGAAGAAAGAAAGAGAAAAAAATAGATTATAAAAGGAAAAGGATGAAAACATATACATAAACAAAAAAAATTGCCACAATTTAAATGGACAAAGACGAAAGAATATGTTGGAAATCCTCGGATAGCACACATAATTTAACATTCTTTTTAAATGTACACAAGGAGTTTGACGATTTAATGTGATCTGGAAGGCTGTTAAATAGAAGTGGAGCCTGGTACAAAGAGTGTCTTTGCCCAAATGACGATTTAGGGTGAATTGCGATAAAGTTCAGACTTATTATTAATATTACTTAAATACCTTCGGTGTTACTTAACTGTAATATTAAAATTTCTTGAAGGTTTTCCTATGTAAAAAAAAGGTGCAATCATTATAAATTAATTTATATACCCCGATTTACTTGTTATTTGAAATATAATTTTTTAATTTTTTATTATTATAAAAAGCTATATACGAGTATATATATTTAGTTCATGAAGCTAAGTATGACTTGACATTATGCGTAAAACTCCATCCCACCCTTTATCATACAAAGTCACGTTTTTATCTACTGCTCTCCCCTTTAAGGTGTGATGTATTTTATGAATAGAGCCCCTAAGGTACGGTTTTTTGCGTTTGCTTCTTAGTGTGGAATCGTTGTGGAATTTATTCCTTATTCATATTTCGAGTAAAATAAGTCCAGGCTTCTTTTTACAGCACATGACAACCTCAAAATGTGTTGTCAATGATTGCCATTGTCGACACAGAAGCTATCCATGGTAAGGAAAATACACAGGAAGGTATTCGACTTCAAATATGAACTGAATAAGGAATAAATTACGTATAAATAAATTAATCAAAAATTACTTTGTATTCCCCACTTTATTAATATATAAATATCAACATGTTTCGAAAGCGATGCATTCTTCATCAGGAATATATAGAATATTATGCATTCTATATATTCTAGAATACTATGCATTCTATATATTCCTGAGTAACATCGCTTTCGAAACATGTTGATATTTGTATATTAATTAATAAAGTGGTGAATACAAAGTAATTTTTAATTATGTTATTAATAATGACGCCACAAAATGAATACCAATCTTTTGAAGAAATAATAAATTATCTCGTAATGAAGGACGAGGCAAACCGCCGTTCACAGAAGATTGTTTTTAGTATTGCTAAATACGTAACGCTAATTAAACTTGCTGTCTTCGATAAAATATAGAAATAATATTTTTTTTTCTTTTTGTACATATATATATATATATATATATATATCTATTAAGATTAAGATTAAGTAAGGGACGCTTATATGGTTTGGGCACGTAGAGCAAATGAACGATGAATGGAGTGTACGGAGAATATATGACGCGAATGTGAATGGAAGAAGAAGCCCGGGACGTCCGAGGAAGACATGACACGATCAAGTGAATCAAAAGCTTGAGTCGGGCCATGTAAGAAGTCGGAATAACAGAAGAGAATGTATTAGACAATGTATGAATGTGAATGAAGTAAGACGTGCATGCCAAGATCGAGTTGTTTGGCGGTCCATCCTCTCTGCCTACCCGTGCGAGAAAATGGCGTGATGGTTAGTTAGTTAGTTAATTAGTTATATCTATTAAGTAAAACGAACTCTTTGTTTTAAACCACGAACACATATATTTTTTCGCCAACCGGTTTCGCTTAGCACAAACTTCTTCAGGGCAAATATTACAGAGTTATCAGTCTAATGGGATTTGTATTTACTATTTATTATTATTAATATATGTTAATGTTGTCTCCCTTTTCAGATACTACTTTTCTATTGTTATCTCTCTCTAAAATGTTGTTTTCTTTTCTCTCTCTCTTGCATTCTCTATTTCACTCTAATTTATTCTGTAACTGTATATAAACGATAACTCTGTATTATTCATTAGTTATTATTTTTGCCTGATGAAGCTTGAGCTAAGTGAAACCGGTTGGCGTAAAATAAAATATATTTTGTTTCTTACAACGAAGTAGTGGTGGGCGAAGCGGCTCGGTTTAGTGAGCCGGATCACTAAATCAGCTCTCTGTAAAGACAATCTACATGAAAACTGGACGAAAAAAATATCGTGTAAGAGCGTCTTAATGACGTCTTTAGGAGGGCGAAGGAAGCGAGGGAGAGGGTATGGTGCGGGGGACGCGAACCGTCGTTCAATCGAGTCGGATTACCGAATCGGTACACTACAAAGAGCTGATTTAGTGATCCAGCTCACTAAACCGAACCGCATCGCCCACCACTACAACGAAGTGTTTGTTTTATTTAATATGATATCAAACCACAAAGTGATTGCTTCTCATGAAAATAAAATATGTATCTACTTTAGTATATCAGTTTTCTCATCTAAAAAAGTCAATTTCACATAATTTCTTTAGCTTTAAAAACCTACGTTTTTAAGTTTGTCATTGTTTGAAGACGCTTGGTCACTTTACTAAACCTCCGAATTCAGAATTTCTATGTACACATTACAAACTTCACTTGAAAATTTGAAGTTTTAATACACAAAAAATTTATGTTTTGGGTGTTAAGTGACATGCCTGACTTACTTTATCCAGAGATTTATGATCTAATTTGAAGTTTTATTTTTTATTCACTTAAAAACATACAAATTTGTTAGATATTATACTCTATTTTTTTGTTGAATTAAAAAAAAATGTTACACGGGTGACAAAAATTTCATTTATATTTTTTTCTCAGGTCAAGTCAGGTACGTCTCTTTACGTCCTGTATATGATTTTTTAATATAATCTCTATTCAGATACCTATTGTGAGTTTAACTTAAGAACAACCTGCTTCAGTTCCAAATTTGGTTCCTACTGCGCATACCCACCCCCTCGCATGCGTCCCATCTCCCGCGCACGGCTGCGACGGCCATGTAACTCCGCCCATACACGCGTTTCTGAGATATTAACCCATTCATACCGTGGATGTTCAGTCAAATTATCATAATATTATCAATTTCGGATTAATTCCCTAGCTGTTTTAATGAACCTGATGCCACATAAAATGCAATATGTATATTTTAATATTATAACCATAATTATTTAAATGTATAAAATGAGTTAAATTTGTGTTTGTAGGTAGGTAATACAGAATAAAAAAAAATCCTGTTTTTGAATGTGTTAACGTGGATACCAAGTCGCGGAGAAAGTAGTGGGGGAAAGGGGCAGGACATGCGCGCTCACAGGTCGTTCTAATGATGGACAGGGTATAGTTGAAAACATTAAAAATAATGAAATACCCTCGATAAAAAAACGCAATGTATGCAAAAAAAAAACCACAATTCACATAGGGTATTTAAATCAGAAGTCTTGCAATTTTTGCTCTATTTTAAATATGTCTTGTTCAATTATACATTTTTTGAACGATTGCTTAGGACCAACTCATTATTTATATTAGTCTGCTCCCTCTCTCTTCCGTATCAAAATATCTCCTTTTCGAACAATGTTCAGTTTTCGCTTGGTGGGTATTACTGGGTCCTTTACCTAAAAAAAATGATTGATAATTCTATTGACGTAATCTTTAGAAGTAGGTAAAAAACTTTTTTTTTCAGTGGATTACGCAATAAAAATACGTGTGACTAGTGACATAACTTATATGGGAGAGACGAAAATACACGAACATCTGTTAGCTTCGGCTGACCTCGAAATACTGAACTAGATGACGCAGGAACAAACTTGACGTACACGAATATTTTTTTGGTTTAGGGTATAGCTTTTTTTCTACCTGAACGTACGGGATACGGCTTGTTGCGTTCGGGGAATAATATATCGGCCGTATCACGTATGTCTGTATGGGTAGGGCGGTTAAGTAGGTCGCGACGAAACAATAAGTCTTGTATGTTTCTCACGTAAGATTTTGCTAATCTCATTATATCGTGTGTTGTGCAACTTGTGCTTCTAAATTCATCTAGGGAAGTTTGTTATAATGTTTTAATGTTTGTATTTGTTTCACGTTAAGTTATCTAGAACCCTTCTTGTTCCTTGTTTTCTCTATACTTTTCTTACATCATTAAAAAATTACACAAATGTATCAAAATCTGTTATTTTAGCAAACTTTTTGACAGATGTTTGATTAAATATATTGGCTTGTATTTGATAACCATATTTTAATGTGTATAATTTATTTATGAACCTAAAACCATTTCCTTCATACTTAACTGGTCTCTGCATGAGGGACAATCTTATTCAAAGGCAACTCACGCACAGGTCGGCCAATTCTGATTTGTCGAACAGACTGGATGAACCCTCTCGTACGAATGCTGCTAAATTCGGGGACGGATCTTTCGATTTACTGGGAAAACATTCATTTCCTTGGTTTGAGGTTAGAAAGCAAATTCCAAACCTTTAAGAAAAGGTTAAAAACATATCCATTAAAAAACGCCTACAAACTTTAATAACATTTAAAGCCTTCAATTGATTTTAGTCACTGAACGGCGCTCAGAAAACTTGACCATATATTATTATAATGTAACATGTCACTATGGTTCCATAACTAACAATCCTGCCATTTCCCCGTTGGGATAGGCAAATAGGATCGAACGATAAAAATAGATCGCTAGCCACCACTCTAACCACTGAGCAAATAGTTCTTAGAAGTGTAATTGAAACCGATTTGAAATAAAACTAATTTAATCAAATGAAACACTCATACTATGTGTTAAACACACTTATTTTACACTCCTACCGGTTTCGGAACAACCGTTCCATCGTTAGGGCAAGTGTATCTGTATGCAGTATATACTGTATGCGGTATACACTTGCCGTAACGATGGAACGGTTGTTCCGAAACCGGTAGGCGTGTAAAATACTTGTAAGTGTGTTTAAAACAACGTATGAGTGTTTCATTTGATAATATTGGATAACCACAAAGTGATAGCTATAAAACTAACTTTATCAATTATTTTATTTTATTTATTTTACAGATAAATTCAATTATATTTAAAAAAATAAGTCATTATATTTAGAATGTGTAGTATAAAATTTGTAGGTACTGTGAATGGTTTATACATATGTTTCATGAACACCTCACTAGGAGATCCCGTGCTGAGGTTTTCACATTTTTTTGTTATAGTATTGCTGTGAATTGCTTACATTATTATTTTTATATATTTTTTAAATTAATTTTATTTAAGATACATTAATAATTGTTACGGTACACAATATATTAGAATAGTTTGTTTGATTATTATAAATGTCAAAGGAAGCGAAGCTAGCATTGCACAATAAGGTGCTGATACCAACCCTGATGTGTGGCAGTGAGACATGAACTGGCAGAGGAAGGATGAATGCTATAGAAATGAGATCTCTAAAACGAATGTGTGGTAAAACAACGTATAATCTAGTAAAAAATGTTGAGATTTGTAAAGAATTCAAGGATGATGTAAGCGTAATAAGTAAGCTTAAGAAAGGAACGGTTAGATGGTTTGGGGATGTAGAGCGAATGAACGAAGATAGGAGTATAAGGAGAATATATGACGCGAATGTGGACGCCTGAGGAAGACATGGCACGATCGAGTCATTCAAATTCTAGAATCCGCCCATGTCTGAAGTCGGAATAATAGAAGAGAATGTGTGAGACGTTGTATAAATGTGAATTAAGCAAGAAACGTATGTCAAGATCGAGATGTTTGACGGCCCGTCCTCTCTGCATACCTCTGGGGGGAAACGATGCGATGGTTAGTTAGTTAGTTTATTTTATTGACAGTTTTCCTCACTAGGGATTCCTGTTCCAAAATAGACTGTAGATTGTCGTGTAGGTTTTACTGATGTATAACTTATATTGACTTTATAATTTTTGTGATTTCCCCATCTTCATGTAAACTTAATCATATTTCGGTGTTGTTTTTGAACCATTCTATCTCCGTGGTATTTTTCGTATCACCTGGAAGGACATTATATAATATCGTAGCATGGAATTTATTATTTTTCTGACCAAATGACGTATTTAACCCTTAGCATTGTTGGTTAGTTAGGTACTCATATATTCTTTTAAAATAGAGTAGCGAATTTTTTGAGTAAAGTTTTATGATACTGAAAACAACAGAGTTTTTGTAAATTTTTTTTGACGGAGTTCTTAGAGATACTTTTAATATTGTTTTTATAACATTTTTTTGTATTTTCACGAGCTACGTTATGTGGATGTTTGAAGCAGATCTCTATCCAATAATTCCATAATCCCTCCATGATTGCCATTATTAATTTATAACAACCATGGGGCTTTTACAAAGAATTCTAAATATAATATTATATCTTTCAGGTTGTACATATAAAATAAAGAAAAAATACAGTGATAAGGGAGATACATAAAATTGGATAAGAGTAGTTTGAGAAGATATAGCACAGGATAAATAACCTTCTATGACGAAACTATAATGTAATAATTTATTTGTCGAATCATCATTGCTATCTGTAATGTATCGCATGATTTGAACATATGAGTATGAAATAAATCTTAAATCTAGACTAAAAAACACATAAATTTGTTGTAGACCACTTTTATTTTATTAAAACTCTACCGGTTTCGGAAGCACCCTTTCTTCATCAGGAGAATATTATAACTAACTTATGATATAGAATATTGACAAGACATATAAATTTTAGGTGTTGGAGTGGGGGGTAAGCAAATGGGTAGGTGTAATTGTAGAACAGAGCGATTTATTGGAAAAATATTAAGAATGGGACTAAAAGATAAGTTAATTTGGTTATTTAAAATACTAGCATTATTATTCAGGGATTTTCTAATTTTGAGTGCTTCTAGGTTATCCAATTTTTTGCTTTTATTGTTACGGTGAAGAATTGTAAGCTCCGTGTCCTTGTTAAAAGTGTGATCTTTGGAAATTAGATAATTAGCAAATTCTGAGAAGTTATTATTATTTAAGCATCTTAAATTAACTTATCTTGTAGTCCCAGTCTTAATATTTTTGCAATAAATTGCTCTGTTCTTCCCGGAAATCCTACAATTACTCCTATCCATTTGCTTACCTCCCACTCCAACACCTAAAATTTATATGTCTTGTCAATATTCTATATCATAAGTTAGTTATAATATTCTCCTGATGAAGGAAGGGTGTGTCACAAAACAGTATCTCTCGATCCGTTTCGTAAGCATATTTGAATTGTAATCTTAATAAAGTTCATCAATAGATCTACTTTATAAAATATCCCCGACTAGCTCAACTCAGGGTAGATGGATGTATACGAAAAAAACAATACATTAGTCTATTAATCGTGTTGTCAGTTCGTTGATGGACGATTTTCGAAATTACCGCTTAGTTATCATTAATAAAAACAAATACATATAAATAGAAACAGGAATAGGGAATTAAAAATAAAAACAACTCTCTTTTGCTATATAAAAATACCTGGCAGTCAGGTCTATATTTTTATAGCTGCATTTAAAGGCTCTAGGAAAAGCTTTAACCTTTCTGTGGACGCCTTCAGATTATTAAAGGATAGAATGAATTTGAGTGATTTTAAATGATTTCAGTTTTATCAAAAAGCAAACGGGAAATAAATAAGTAAATTGGAACGGTACCAGTTTTTGGTCGCAGAAGCGGGTGACAAGACGGCTCCTCAGACTAGAATGTCCGCTCTGTCTTCCCTTACCAAACCGAGTGGCTAGGAATTTATCACCATAGACAACCAATGCCTACTTATGGTTAATTTCGGGTCGGCGATTTGTAAACCTTAGTTGTTAGGGACTTGCTTTATAACAGGTGCTTCCGAAACCGGTAGAGTTTTAATAAAATAAAAGTGGTCTACAACAAATTTGTGTGTTTTTTATTGTAAATTATGGCGAGCCACAAAGTTAATGCTTTTTACAAATATGAAAATTTTAATCATTGAAAATAACCCTCAAAATAAAATATGAAACCGAAAAGTAACGAAAAGAAAAAAGATAACTCCAGCAACTGGGATTCAAACATTGTTTGATAAACTTTTGGAATTATTTTGTTTTTATCCAGACCGAAACGTTACGTTTGTTTACGTGTTGGTGTATTGTCTGTGGGTTATTTAAATAATGTAGGCATGTGATAATAAAGTTTAATGGCATAGTACTTAAATTGTTGTTATTAATGGTGTGGTTTGTTGAAGATCTTCTTATTATTGATGATTAGTATTGTAAAGGTTATTATTTTATTATTTACACACGATTTTAGGCTTCTGACATAGGAGAGGTCAATGACATTGATTAACTGTTAATGAAATATTTTCGCTATTTGAATTAATTGAAGACGTTATTGACAGTTCTCAGACTGAAGTACGATATCGATAAAAAAGACGAAAAACAATAAGGTGGCATTTGTTCAATCGGTAAGAGCGCTGGTCGCGGATAGAACGAGACGTCTTGGGTTCGAATCCCGGATGCGACCGTCATATTTTTATTTTATGTGTCTTTTCCGTTTCATATTTCATTTGAGGTTTTTCAGTATTATCTTCAATGATTCGAAAGATACAAAGAAAAAAATAAGCTTCAATATTTATCTCACTTTAATCGATTAAAAAGTTTTTGTCTCAATATAACTCTGTTACGACTTGATAAACTAACAAATTTATTTTGAAGGTCGTAAAATAACCCTTTACATATATATATCCTCTTATAAAAATTGGGCATCTACTCTACTTACAGTCAACTGCATAAATCTAATTTATAATAAACGAAGAAAAAAAATTAACCATAAAAAGGAAAATTGTTCTGAACAGAACTCATACATTTATGCATAAATTGAAACATTTTTTTTATGGTTTTATCATCTTCTTCATTCTGCATTTTTTTTTTGGCCCGTAATAAAGCTTACTGTGATTACGTAACTTATTGTTTACGAACCCAAACTTTTTTTATTGGAGAAAATATTCCATTACACCGTTTGATAATAGAATTTCCTTTCAGTTTTTTCAGGTTGTGAAAACTTTTCCACCGTTCCCACGGCAACGGGAGCTTAGGAACATATTTATTGTCTGACTTGCTCCTGGTAATTTGTTTGTAAAATTCTTTTCAAATAGGGATTCGAGAATGGGAATGGATAACATTGACCATTCTTATATAAGCGTCTAAAAAACAGTTTTACTAGACACATTTTAATTATTGACGATAATATTAATAACTCTTAAAATGAAATATGAAACCGAAAAGACGCAGAGACGAAAAAAGATAACGAGAGCAGCTGGGACTCGAACCCAGGCCCTCATGATCTATCCGGGACACGCGCTCGTATAACTCTTCAAAACTAAATTGTTACATAGTTAATACACAAGAAACACATTTTTTATCGTATTTGAATCGTAACCACTCAGCCACAGAGGTCATAATAAGAGATATCTAAGGTACCATTTCTAAAATACAAAATCACTTATTTTACAGACATAAGTTTAATCATACTTTTTAAGGAAATTGATACTAATTTTAAACTTTATTACCAACATTTTTGCTTTGCCACGCGTAAACACCTATAGAAATAAATATTTATTTATTTATTTTCTTTTATTTATACTGGGTTTTTACAGACGTTCACACTTACGTGAGAATAATCCAGTTATAAAATCTCAGTTAAGATATACAAATTTCATAAAATTACACACAATCAAAGGATACACAAAACGTAAAATTACAAAAATTCACTCAATTGTACATAATACAATAGAAACAAGAGACACAAAAAGAAACACAAGTGATAAATAACATAATTAGCCCAATCATTGTTACACATTTTTAAGTAATGGTAGGACATTTTTTAACTGTAGAAATTATCGACAAAAATGTCTACATTAGCACACTCTATCTTATTATATAGTCGACACATTTGACGCAGAGGACCAAAGTAGGCAATATTATTTCTGAATGCATTCAGGTGGAATGTGCCATGACGTCTCACACAATAGGAATTAGGTATATTTTTGATTTTTCTAATAAAAATGGATGATATTTGTAAGTTAATTAATATTTCAAAGAAGAAAGCAATAGAAGAATTACCCAATACTTTGTTTCCGTTTTTAAGCACGTTTGATCGTTTCTCACTACAGAACGTAAATGACTTTTTCTCAGATCAAAGATATTTTTCTACCGTTTTTCACCAATTTTTTTCACTAACTAACCAACCATCACGTCGTTTTTATGGCAGGGGTAGCCAGAGAGAAAATACTGTCACATAACTCGGTCTCGGTACTCAGTTTGCTTCATTCACATTCATTTATCGTCTCATATATACTCTTCTGGTATTCTTTTATTCTTCTGGTATTATTTCTGGGAATCTTGGCACGACCCGACTCAAGTATTTGATTCACTTAATTGTGTCAGACTTCTTCTACCATATAGAGCCTTTTTAGACCTCCAAAACATATGTATCTCCATGAATCAATATGGTAGTGCACCCAATGCATCTGTTGCTTTGAGGCTTTAGTTCACATTTCTCTTCGTTGAAAACGACTAACTTAGTAATGGAATTTGTGAAACGATACAATTAAATATAGATTTTCAGAATAAGCAAACACATTGTGGATTGACATGGTGTATTAAATAACAAGTCACTTTGTTTTTAATCCACTTTTATTTTTTTAATTTTTTTTATTTATCGACTAGTTTCGATTCTGCCGAATCGTCTTCAGGACATAGAACATACTAATTAAATAACAAGAGTGTGCAGTATATATAGGTTGAAAATGGGGAAAGAGAGAAAGAATATTAAGAGGGAGACAACAATATAACAATAAAACAAAAATAAAAACCTACAATACCAAATACCTAATTATATGTACGATGGGAAAAAAACATGAAAGATAAAGAAGGTAACAGAACGTCAATTACGTTGGTGGCTTGTTTGAGGAGAGGGAGAGTTGGAGGGGAACGGAAATAGGTCTAAAATGGGACTATACGTTAAATTTTTTTGGTTATTTAGTAAATGGCTATTATTATTTTTTACTGATTTTTTTATTTCAAGGGCTTCTAGGTTATTTAGCCGTAGGCCTATTCAATTTTTGTGTAGAATATTTATTCACGCAGATTGGTCAAAAGAGTGATTAGAGCTTATCAAATGTTCCGCGAATTCCCTCTTAATATTGTTTCTCTCTTTCCCTATATATACTGCACCCTATTCCCTATATATTTTCACCCTATATATACTGCACACCCTTGTTATTTAATTAGTATGTTCTATGTCCTGAAGACGATTCGGCAGAATCGAAACTAGTCGACAAATAAAAAATAAATAAAATAAAAGTGGATTAAAAACAAAGTGACTTGTTATTTAATACATATAATTAAATATATTTTTTTATAATTTCTTCAAAGGATTGGTATTCACTTTTTGGCGTCATTATTAATAAATTAATTAAAAAATATACTTAGTATTCACTACTTCATAAATATACATTGATATCTACATGTTTCAAAAGGAATATATGAATATTATAATATATGTAGATATCAATGCATATTTATATAGTGGTGAATACCAACTATATTTTTTAATTCATTCATCAATGTATTTTTGTATAAAAATAATAATATAACTTAATGATCACTAGCCACCGATTATTATATCAACTAAAGGATGCCAAACACCTAACCTAGTGAGTTTTCAAACAAAATCCAAAAACCAGAGTTGCAAAAACATCCCCTCCTTACGCCGGAAATGAACTGGGAGATTTACGTTCGGAATTTATTCAAATTGAAAAATATTTTTTGCAACGGATTGTAAACGAACCGGTGGAGAATATTTGTTTAAACGATTTTTCCGATTCGTTCATGCGACCGGCGCCTCGCTGAGCCGGTTCGACACAAATCCTAGTTGGAACCGGCGCAGCATTATTCAGACCGGCATTCAACTAAATTACTACCGGTTGATCTGTGTGTTACTTCTCTTACTAATTTTACCGTTATTATTTCGTCTAATTACAATTCAGAGAAAAATCCATGCTTTGTAACGGTTTGTTCTACTCACCCCGTTCATTTTGAGTATTAATGAAAACAATCATGAACATTCTGTTAAAAGAAGAAGAAGACTACCGGCTAACTGCGTAGATCGAAAGAAGGCTAACTTCAGTCTTCGATCGACAGCACCACAGCACAGGCTGTTCCATAGCACAACCATTTCGAGGCAACCACGGACATTTCAAAGAAGATCCTTTCATCTCAGTATATAGTATTCCGGTTATAGTTTTTTTTTTTTATATATGAATACCGCACAAGAGTCCAAACTGTTCCCAACCGTCTGGGGGCAGTGAGACAATGGCATTCTCAATTGGATAATGTTGTGAGGTTGAAGGTATTGGGGAGGGGAAGGTGAAGGGAGAGAGGAAGGTGGGAAAAGGGGAAATACCTGGCTAATCAGATCTGGTCACCAAACACGGCTAAAAGCCATTTCAAGCAACGTTTCAATTCTGAATGGTGGTCTTTCACCAGGGCGATACTGAGAGTATATTGGTTGCTTATTACTAAATCCGATATTTTACAATAACGTGACGGCCATCTCAATATAGAGACCATGTTTAATTTTACGGTCACGATTAGTTATTTTAGAAACTACTTAGATTATTGTTCAGCCTTCATTATTGATAATTAATTGTTTATCAATTTATTTTGGAGATTGGTACATTGGATAGGTATTAAAATTTAATAAGAGTCTTAAATACTGTTAATGTAACTTTCGTTACAAAATCATGCTCTATACAATAACATGTTGTTTTACTGAATTATTCATTTATAGTAAAACGAAATGTTGCAGTTTAATTGGATGTTTTCTGTTGAATTCATTGGTTCTTTTCTGTGTGATGGTACACTGCACATTTAGTAACAGATAACAGTATATTTACAATGGTTTTAATAAATATGCCTCAATGAGTTTCTCTGGACCGCCATAAGCAGACGTCAGCATATCATTGATAACTCCCCAATAAATATTTCGGGAAGTGACATTACTCCGAAGATGTGTGTTAAATTAATCGGTGTCAATCTGGATGCAGACTTTTCCCTTAAAAGTCAAGTAAACAGAACTGTTAGTACAGGGTTCTTTCAATTGAGGCAATTAAAAGCAGTACGGAGAAACCTGCCAACAGAGGCAATTAAACTGTTTGTCAATTCGTACGTTGTGTCACGTCTAGATTATTGCAACGGAATATATGCGAGTCTCCCCAAATACCAAATTAACAAATTGCAATCAGTATTCAACGCTGCAGCAAGACTTATCACCGGCGTATCTAAATATTCTCACATTTCAGAGCATCTCAAAAATCTCCACTGGCCATATAACAAAAAAATGTATATTTACCACGGTGAAAAGAAAAATTGAATCAGTTTAAAAATGGCCATGATGGGCTGAAACCGGTCAAATAAAAAAAAGTGGAAAATTAAAAAAAAAAGTTTGAATAAATCATTAAATACAGTTCCAAATTCTAACGACTTACAAGATTTATGGTTTTCAGATACTCACTAAATAAAAGTAGGATTATTATTCTAAATATATTAATTTTCTTCTTCCATTGGAAAAGAAAAGTTATCAAAGTAACAAAAAATATTGAGGAGTGTTTTTTTGTAACATATTGCGACAAAATATGTAAAGAAATAATATTTTTTTTTTTTTTTTATATATATATATATTTTTTTTTTGTAAAAGAACACTTAAGATGTCTAAATAATAATGGTTTCTCCGAATTTGCTAACCATCTCTTAGAAACAGACCACACATTCGATAAAAATACAGGCACTAGTTTACTGCATAAAAATGTAACCGGCATTCGATTAGATAACCTAGAAGCATTAGAAATAAGGAAAGCAAAAAACACTAATAGTAGACTAATAAATAATCAAATAAATTTAAATAAAAGTCCAATCTTTAAATTATTCCCAATAAACAAAGTACATTCCCTTCCCGATCAGCAGGTACCTGCTGATCTCCCACCCTTGGCCCTTCACTAGCCTGTTTGTATCACTCCATAACACATGTGCATCTTAGTTCATAGTTTAGTTGTATACTGCCCTGAAGAAGCTACGGTAGTAGCGAAACCCGGTCGGCTAAAGTATAAATAAAAGTGATTTAAAACAAAGTTATTGTTTTATTTTATAAAAAAAAGAAATAATATTTCTTTGAATATTTTGTCGCATTATGTTTGCCAAACAATATTTCGTATTCATCATCATACATCATACTTATTTCGCTACAACGAAATAAGTATGATGCAGCAAAACTATAAAATAATGAAAAATACACGGTTTTAACTAAATGTACCGTTTAAAAGAATGTGAATAATATTTTTAACAGAGAAGGTAAAGGAGGTAGACATAATAAATCGTAAACATTAACAAGAATTTGAAAATTTGAAAAAGAAAAGCGGGGTAGCAAAAGGTTTTTAAATTTGGAATACCTGACTTTTGAAACAATCTTGGAAACGTCTCGCAAAAACACATTTCTTTGTAAAATTTAAACAGTTCGAGAAACACGAAAATTATAAAAAAATATTCAAAATTAAACGAAAACCGAGACTGATCCATTTTTCTTTTAATATAATAGCTCTCCAAAACCACCGGATATTCTGAAAATATCAAATAACACTAATTCTTCTTTAACCACCCCTTGAATTTGATCAATCTACTCCATTTGCACGCCCCAACCCCCCATTTCCATCGCTTGTATATACACCCTACCACCCTCCCTGATCCCTCTCCCTCCCGCATCCTCCCCTTTCCCTTCTCCCTCACCGTGTTCCAATATCCAGAGAGCGTGATGATAATATATTAGCATTTCGCGGACCACTCTCTGATAACAATTCAACGTGACATTAAATTATACCAAAATAAAGGGCCGGCTGTGATGATGGATCGGAAATCCATTACGTGGTCACGGGGCGGTCGCTACAGGGGAAATTACTTCAAATTAACCACTTTCAAGTGTCTCTCTGTTCATATCCAGTCATTTGCGGAGATTTCTCTTTAGTTCATTTATTTTTCTAAACACAATTTTCATTTTATCTGGCCTCAGTATTTCAATACAGCTGTCTTAAATCTTTATTATTTTGTACGTTAGATTGATATAAATTATATTAAAATATATCTAAAATGGATTGATTACATTCATTTCATTTTCACTTTTTTAAATAACTCCACGCAGGCGGCCCTGATCTGATATCTTTGGGGATGCTGTATGGAGGATCTTTTTAAGAGAAGGAAGGAGAGAAAATCGTTAGCGAAGTATGAGGGGTGAGTAGGAATCTGGGAGTTATATTAATCTATCCCTCCTATTGTTGTGCACGGTCGAGAAAGTACGGCTGGAGAGGTCAAGGGGTCTTCCTCAACTTACCTCCCGATCCGACCCTGTGGGCAGACGCAGTACATAATACACTGAGATGCCCTAACACGCAAGGAAAATACTAAAAAAATAGAGGGTCGCGGGCGAGCTAGGGGTTCCGCCGATTAAAGTAAAACATCAATTAAATAAAAAGGTTAGGCTTGTTTACAAATACCGAATATTTTGTTCGAGTATCTAGTTTGATCATTTTTATAAATGTTTTTTAATTTGCTTACCGCAGTCAAAATCTTGCGAAACAAACATGGACAGCAATGAACCAGAGTTGGTGACAAAATGGGTGTCACCTGACCTTTGCCTTCAGTCATCGAAATAGTATTTAGGGCAAGTCTATTAATTCTGACGTCCGTGGAGAGTGCAACAACAAAACGAATGTCTCGATTTAAAAAATTGATTGCTAGGAGGTACGGTAAAAACTATTTGACGTATAAGAAAATAGGAGAAGGAAGCAAGAACAATCTTAAGAGCTAAGGTTATTTCTAGTGACGCGATGATTTGATCATTCTGCATAATGGTCTATCACCACGGCAATACAGACAATATCAAATGTTAAAGTTAATTAATCCGATAAAAAAATGTATATTAAAAATATATCAAGTACAATTGTTGAACAATTAGAAATTAATAAAAGAACGAATGATCCTAATATAACATTAATTAATAAAGTAAGGAAAATTACATATTCACAGCTTCTCAGTATGTTCACATTATCAAAACAATATAACACTTTTTTAAATAAATCAATTAAGTAAATATTAACAGTTAAATACGAGGAAACACATTATAAATGTGAAAACCGCACAGAATTCAGAATTTTAATTGTTTTCTAACTAAATCGGTTTTACCGAAAATAAATCATTATTTTTAAAAACCCATCCAAATTAGAATGCAGTGGAAGTAAATGAAATCTTATAAATAATTCGTCACAGTGTGGATTAACCGCAGTTCGAAAATGACCTTAAACGCCGAAACAGCTGCCACAATAATAACAACTAAAAATACTTGCAGAACTTAATAATAACATTACAAAATTTTATTTACATATACCACTGTTTAAAAGTCTGTATTTTCAAAAATCAACGTAACTGTACATGATACTACCCTTCAAAACCGTTCAAAGTTACAGGTTTTTTTTAATGTCTATTCGCATGGTGTTAAAAATAAAATGATTCCACGTACGAATTTCGTACTAATTTTTCCCTCTGACCACCGTCCGAACTGGTAAATCTGCGCTAAATTTACTCCAGTTTCACACTCCACCCTGCCACCGATTTCCCCCCCTTTATTCCCTCACTTCCACCCGATTCATTCCCCCTAGCACCCCTCCCTCTCCCGACCAATCACTGCGTTAGATGATAATATTTGATTTACAGCATTCGGTTAACCGATAAATGCTTTTCATTAAAGCTCTACATCATTCTAGTCACTAGTTTCAGCGAGCCACTGGACCAATGTAAAATGTTGCTACTTGTTCAAATGTTTCATAAATGTACATATTTTAACAAATGTAACTTTTTTTTTTACTAAATATCCATTTATCTTAATTTGATTTTATATAGTTTACAAGTTTATAATCACTCAGATTTATCAGCCATGTTTTGACTCTATTTTTACAGATTAATTTTATGACCAGGTCTGAATAGCCAGGTACTCCACACTATCTTCAGTCTCCCAATTGCGGATGCCATAGTCGTACTGGCTCAAGAAATTTGAGAGCAGTTGGGACTCTTGTGCCGTACTCACATAAAAATAAAAATAAACTAGTTTGGAACACCCGCCCGCAGTCTCCTATTACCCGGCAGTATCCCTAGGATACTGGGTTCGTAGCGAAATGGCCTTTAGCATTGTTTGGTGACCAGATCTGAATAGCCAGGTATTTCCCCCCTTTCCCCACCTTCCTCTCTCCCTTTTCCTTCCCCTCCCCAGTAACTTCAGCCTCGCAACATTTCCCAATTGGGAATGCCATAGTCTCACTGGCTCCAGACGGTTGGGAGCAGTTTGGGACTTTTGTGTGGTATTCATGTAAAAAAAGGTTATATCGGACGCTTCAGCGTTTAATTGAATTTTTTTTAAGTTTTAACGCTCCAGACGGTTGGGACCAGTTTGGGACTCTTGTGCGGAATTCATGTAAAAAAACGGTAATATCGGACGCTTCAGCGTTTAATTGAAATTGTTTTAATGTTTAAAATTTTATATTTTAAATGTAATTTTTTTTGCCGCCTTCCCACCTGGGACTTAATTAAATTGAAAATGGCCTATTATAAAAATATAGAAAAATTGCCTCTAATGTGGAACGTACAATAAACATTAGAAAGGGAGAAACAAATCACTATAATAAAAGAACAGGAAATTTTTTGGAATTTCTCAATTACGGAGGTATTAAATTAAAAAAAAAGTAAACTAAAGGGATTGTATAAAAAAAAACGTTTTTAGTATTTACATACCTACTATTATTACCATATAAACAAAGTTGTTACTTATATATAAAAAGAAAACTCGTACTCGTTTATGTAGTCGTGTAGAGAAAGGGGGAATTATTTATAAAGGATATGATTATGTCTATAGATAATGTATAATTTAATTCACCTAGGCGAGTCCTCCGACGAAACTGCGATACAAGAGGATGACACCAGCAACGAAATGACGGTCAGAGATTGGTGCCACGTTTAAAAAAAACAGTTACAGTTACTCCACACAGGAGCCCGTGACGGAAATAATTTCCCTTAAGGTCTGTGTTATATTTGGAATGCTGTATAGAGGGTCTTTTGGATGATAGATGAAGAGACCCATGTTGTAGAAGGGAGGAAACATTCCACAACCGAGCTGTTGAACACAAGAACGAGTCGCAGAAGCAATCTATTCTCACTGGACAAATATCAACCATGTACGTATGATGGGCGCGCATTTGGCATGTTTCCCGATCAATGACGACAGTACCTCCGAGCATCTTTCATTGAAATACCGGTAGAAAAAGGACAGCATTCCAACCTGATGTCTGTGCTCCAAATATTGCAATCCGTTTGTTAAGATAGGGGCAATTTATCAAACGAATCGGCCGTTCAGTACAGAGTCAAGGGTTTTTGTCAGATATTTTAGGGCTCATGACCAGAGGTGGTTGCCACATTCTATAGCGGGGCGAACTAATATACACCCATACCACTACACAAACAAGAATTTATTTATTCCGAATTTTCTGTACATACTATGTTCACACTCCATTTATTTTGCCATTCGAAAGCATTCGCATGGACAGTATAAAATAGTGAAATAGTTTTTATAAACCTTTAAATAATAGAAAACATAAATATTGATATCATCTTTGAAAAACAGTAGTTAAAATAAACGATACAGATTATTAATTTCATTGTAATTGTACATACGCCCATAGGTGATCCATTATGATTTTAAATCATAAGTAAGTAGTCAGGTAAATTAAAGGAAAATATAGTAGAAAGAAAACAACACAACATAAAGACAAATTTACATCATTAGCAAAATAAAACATCACCAAAACTTCCAAAATATCAGAATAGAATTAAAGTTTTTATGAGTTCGCACCCCTAAGAATAACAACAAGTTAAAAGTCGATTTTAGACTTGACATAATAATTTATTAATAACTAATGACAACGTAAAAAGCTTCACTTCGAATTTAAAAAGCTTTAAATAGAAACTTTATGCTGTATGTGAACACATTTGATTTCTTTCCATGTACCATGCAAATCAACATCGAGGCATTATTTACCTTATTATTGTGATATACGATACCATAGATGTACTCGTTTACTTCTGTTTGTCGTAAACAGAATTTAGGTAATAATTATAAAGACATATTTAGCCCTTAACCAGGTTAAGGGAATGTTTTACCCATATCATATTTTAGTTTTGAGCAACAGCACCATTCTCTTTAAAATCTGACAAAATTTAAATTATAAATATTTTATTAATGGTTTGAATACAGCACCGCGTATTTTCGAACAGCTTGACAGTTCATTGCATTGAGTGCTGACGTATAAAAACGTTTTTTTGTTTAATGAAAATGAAAAAAATTATTTTAATTTCGCAGAATTGAAAAGCATTTTGGAAGATTTTTTGTTATGTTAAAAGTTTTGAGTAGATTTATCATATTTATGTGGTCATTTCGTAAACTATTTGTCAGCGTGTAAAAGGCAAGGCCAGAAATCATGCAGGAAACATACGACAATCGTCCAATGGCATTACAAATTATCGTCCTGTTAGGTTTTAATTATTTCCATGAGCTACTGATGCTTTATATATATAGGAGATTTGAACCGATTAGTTGAACCCTTTCGGTCAAATAAACAAATATGATCGCGATTTTCGTATATCCGGCCCGGTCATCTGGAATAAGCTTCCTGCAAATATTGCTAATATCCAGAATTTAGCAGAGTTCAAACGGGTATTAAAAACAAAATTATTCAAAAAATCCTATCCGATGTAAAACACATATTTTTCTTTTAATCCTCCATAGCTTATTTAGTTGCGGTTTTCTCCTCTTGTTATTTAATTCCCTTAGTATCCAGTGAAAAACCATGTACATGATGTCATATAATTTTCTCTTGCTCTGTTGTTATTTGTACCTAAGTTATATTTGATCTATAAAATATCATCATTAATTTTTATTATCAGCTTCTAAATGGTTATTTCATAATACCTGCTCATGAATATTTTATGTCGCAGTTTTAATTTGCATATATATATTATAATAGACATACTATGTAGTATATATGTTATTTTACAATTACATTAGGTTATAGACCGAACTTGAGGTGAACCTTCATAAAACTGCGCTATAGAAATTTACTCTTATTATTATTATTATATTACTTTTTTTAACCTATTTCATATTTATTTTATCTCCATTTTATATCTATTTTAAAACTGTTTTTTGCCCATTTTTAACTATTTTATATCTATTCTGATGGAAAAAAATCGTGCAGATTCTAATACTCTTTTTTTATTTTTTTGTTTAATTTTACAAGAGAAAATATACAATTCAAAAAGTCCCGATGAACTACTTTTTTGTAGTTTGTCTAACGGGAGCTTGTTATTTAAAACTTAAAATTTACACACAAGGTTACAAAATATGTGTAATAAAAACATTAAAAAAAACATATGTAACAAGGTTAAAACATATTTTTTTATCAAGAATATTACTCTGAAATATTTCTACAAGGATATATTAAAAAAATGAAAACATAAACAAAAGCAATAAATCATAATATTTATTTTATTAATGATTATATTAGCTTATATATTAGATTATATTATATTAGCCTGAAACGTAAATATTTATTATTATAAACAATAATTATTAGCCACAAACGTGCAGGTTCAAGTCCTGTCGGCGACATTTATCTTTGCTCGGAAAGGTTTTTTCAATTTGGATGAGTGTTTCAGGCTAATAATTATTGTTTATAAAAATAATTGTTACCCTTTGCGCTATGCACAAAAATCTTGTCTTAAGTTTTTAAGAACTTTAGTTTATCAATTAATAAAATAATATTTCGTTATTTCTAATACAAATAGTTTCTTTTAGCTAGCCAAGTTATCAATGTGTTTATTAATGGTTTAGTTTTAAGACAGTTTATTTTATTTCATCGGGTAACATATTTATACAACTAGGAATCATGTGATCTAAAATTCTTTGTCCAGTTCACCAATGATTATTTTTTTATACCTGGGGATGGAAAAATTCGACGCAGATTTTTTTTTTACGTATTTAATAATATTATTTATTTTCACCTATTTTTATACCAAATCGTGGTGGTGATTTTAGAATATACTCTAATATAAATTGTTTTTTATACCTATTGCTGGTATATTTTAATAATCACATAAAAAAATACTATTTTTTTTAATTTACAATGGATATTCACGACATGTATGATATATTTTAGAATTATGTTGTCTCTTGTCAGGCTATGGGAATATGATACCAACATTTCGTTTTTCACGATTTTCATTTTTCATTAAATTTATATCACGTACATTATCATTCATTCATTAAAAACAATAAAAAATGATTTGATTTCAATGAGAGAATAACTTTAGTCGCAGCCAATACCTGCAGCCTGGATAAGAGTTGACACATCAATGACAAAATATAAACAATTCTTAGTTAAACTTATTTCGGCAAATAAAATACCTAGGTCTGCTTCGAACTTACTTAATTTGTTATTACGTTAAGTAGATTATTATTTAATGATATATTCTATTCTTACATTATTGTGTTTTAATTTTTATCATTTGTCTATACTTGACAATATTATTTTTTAGTATTCTGTATATTCCTGATGAAAAGCATCTCTTTCGAAACATGCTGATAAAGTGTATATTCATGTATTAATAAAGTGGTGATTGCAAAGTAAGTTTTAATTAATTTATTAATAATGACGCCACTAAGTGAATACCAATCTTTTGACGAAATTACACCAATATAAACACTTATAAAACATATAAAGAGAAACGCGGGTACGTATTACAACAGAGGCAGTTTGAAGTTCATGTTTGAAGTATGTAAATATAAGAGGAACTACCCATTTTCGAAATTTAAATACTCGTTACAAACTAATCGCGTTTTCAGTAGATACCTTTGTAAGTGATTATTCTCTATGGATTTATTTCCAGCAATAATTCAATGGAATTGAAAAAAAAATGGTTTTCTGCCATTTTTATATCTGCCTTGGGGCAGTTTTTAACCCGATTACCGTAATTTACAGCTTTAAGGGCTGCAAATTTTTCGGTGATTGAATTTAATGCCCGTTCGTACGGTTTTTAACTATTTTTTACGTCTTTTTTTAACGATTTGGCGTAAAATGAAAATTTATAGATTTAATAACGCAATTTAAAAGTTACGATACACACATTAATTTAATAAAAACTCATCGTAAAACGATCATTTTTTTTTCTTATCCCATATTATATGTACACGTAACATTTCATAAAACAATGTATCTACTTGTATAAAGAGGTGATCCATGTGAAACAGAAACCAAAAAACCAATACGTTTTTTTACTATCATATGTTAGTATCCGATCTCTTCCTAGATTCAGCACCTTTTTATATCAAAACAATTCATGGAAATATTGATCAAACAGTTTAACGGTACCATTTTCATAAGTGGTAACAGTTTAATAAATACATGCAATACGTCTTACTTATTAAATTCAGAGTTTCAATAGTTAAACCCGGTTTAAAGGCGGTTTTACTTTACCCAAGCCGTGGTAATAAGTCAAGATTATCGTTATTCAAATCTTACACGCCGCGTAATATTTACACCGTGATTACAAGGGGAAATATACATTTCAATTGTTCTTTCAAGTCATGGAATTACTGACTGAGGACTGTAATTCCATAACTTTCATTCCATAAATTACAGTCCGTAAAACAAACATCGATGATGTTCAAACAGTGCAAAATTCATTGGTTAAATAATTAGCTCATAAAAGTTTATACGAACAAAGGCATAATATTCCATACTTTTATCAGAGTCTCAAAATTCTTTCAGTAAGATCAATTATGTGCCACAAAATTGTATTTCAGAACATTAATAACCCTATATACTAGGTGTGTTTAAAGGAAAAGGCGAATTTTGAATTTTCGCGGGCTGTGTACATTCGATTATCGATTTTTTTTTTGTTATGTTGGTACACATATGTTTTTCATATGTTAGCATTATCAGCCATTTTCGATTAGTGGTTTGTTTTTGATAAGAATATGTATTAAAAAAATGCATAAGTGCATTATATATGAGGGGGATTACTTTGAAGGGGAGAAAATGGATATTGATGAGTAAATAAATACTTTTCGAAAAAATTCTAAATTCACCTTTTCTTTTGAACACACCTCGTATAATACAAATATACTGGAGAACATTTACAATACTAGTCCCGATTTTAATGAGGGATTAATGGTTCCTAAGCATACAAACAAACGTGGACAAATAACTTTAGATCACACGATTCCCAGCTGTTTAAATATGTTACCCGCAAAAATAAAAAAAAATAAAAAAAACTGTATTAAAACTTAACAATTAATAAATATATTGAAAACTTGGCTAGCTGAAAGAAACTATTTGTATTATTATAACATAATAAGGAAAAATTATTTTAGGTACGATTTATTGTTGTCGTTCATGTTTTTTTTTTTTTGGTAGAAATATTTTTGAGTAAGACTCTTGAAAAATATTTATGCTTTAAGTGTGTTACATATGTTTTTATGCTTTTATTATATATATTGTTACCTTAACTATAAAATTGGGTATCGAATAACAAGCTCTCGTTAGATATACTACAAAAAATATTCTTATAAACAATAATTATTAGCCTGAAACACTCATCCAAATTGAAAAAAAATTGGATGAGTGTTTCAGGCTAATAATTATTGTTTATAAAAATAATTGTTACCCTTTGCGCTATGCACAAAAATCTTGTCTTAACTTAAAAACTTTAGTTTATCAATTAATACAAAAAAATAGTTTATCGGCATTGTAGTTTTTTTGTAAAACATTAAAAGTAACCTGGTAGTTTTGATGATAATTCCAGCTTGATTTATACACACTCGTACATCGTCTTAAGCGAGTACATACTTTTTCTGTTAATCCGTCGTTTGACATGACTCAAATTTGGATTTGCATTGTTTTCTGAACTTCTGATTCGGTATATGGTAAGTTGTTTTACTACAAATAGCTACGCCTGCAAAAATCATTTCTACAGCATTCAGTCCAGCTTTTGTCCCCCCTCTGCCAGTTCCATGCTTCATTACTATGCGTCGGAGATGGTCAGAATCAAAACTCCATTGCGGACTGTTAGTCTCACAGATTTAACAATATTTTACATGAGTTGTCTCCATTGACTGCGATATTCAGTCCTCCAGTATTTGCCTTTCAAGTATTCACCCTACAAAAAAAACTCATCTTATTAAGAAAAAGCAATTTGTGGTCTACAAAATAAACACTGTAGAAAATAATATTAACATAACCGAAATGAAATATGAAAACGGTAAAAACGACAGAAAATAGAAAAAGATTTCAGTCGCATCTGGGACTCGAACCCAGGACCCAGAACCTATCCGGGGCTACCGCTTAGCCAATTTAGCTAATGAGACCAGTTCAATTTATGTCATCCTCATCGATATCATATCTCAAATTTAAGATTTCGACCCCTTGGAATAACAAGGTTACATCTGACAGAGCGATGTCATGCGATAATGTGCTCTATGGAAGGTAACTTTAAGACTAATTATCGCATAACATTGCCGTGTCAGATGGAACCTTGTTATTTCAGGGGGTAGATTTGTCAATATTATTAACAAAATATATACTTAAATAAATATATCGTTTCAGTACAAGTGTGTTTTACCATTATTTATATATGAAATAAAATAATTCCAGCATCCCTGAGCCATACTCAGTGCTTTTAAGAAATGCTGTAATGCTGAATGTACTCGAGGAAGGGAAGGAAAAGGACGACATTGGTGTTCAGAGCCAAGCCGTTTACCACTTTACCAAAGATTTTATCATATACAGGGCTATTCAAAATGATGAACTCATTTTCGCACGCCCTTCTCTGATACACGCTGTTGGCCCGAGCTTTTTCCTTTACGGATACATCCAGTTTGCTTAAATTGGTGATACCAACGGCAAATGCTCTTCCTAGTTAAAGGTTTAATGTTAAAACGGAGACGAAAGTTTCGTTTCACTACACAGTTACCACTATCGACTAAGTATTACAGAACTCACGAACGTTGAAAACCTTGAGCTGCATAGTAGCCATTTTACACACAACTGATGCAAAATAGCTGGTCATTTGCGCAATTACGAATGATCTAGTGTCAGGATTCAAAACTTCAGATCTCCTCTTTCAATTGGTTTGATAATTTAGGAGATATAACGGTACAAAATTGAGTCCATCATCTCGAATAACTATGTTTTATGCACATCAGCTACGTGAATGAATGCGCCGTTGAAAAACACATTAAAAAATCAAAAACCCAATCAGAAAGAGTTACACATTAATTGTATTGTAAAAAATATATAAAGCCTTTAATCATATGCGATAACGACATTTTTTATTACGCCCGATATAAATTCGTAGCCCAAATAAAACATTCACATTAATAATACGAAAATTCATACAAAAGTATTGTTTACTGCACAACCATACAGCACAAATACAAAACATAGTTATTAAAGTGAAACAAAGGTACAACATGTAATTCACGAGATTTTTCCCAGTAAATTTTAATGACAGCGTAAACTCAAATAAGCGAAATGGAAATTCCAATTTTCGAAGCTTTTTCGAAGCATTCTGACATAAACTGATTGTGAAATCGGATAGGCTAACGTTTCGTAAATTCTCATTACTGGTAACCTTTATGATAAAAGTGCGTGCTGAAACGTAGAATGACATCGTATGTTACCGCGTAACTTGAATATTATACATTATAAGGGTGGCTTTCAATTCCTTCTGATAATGATGAATATTGAAAAAAATATTTCGATGTATATTCTAAATGTTGAATATCCAATTTAAATGCTTTGAAACTATCGAATTTAACGTTTTGAGATGCTTAGAAAATTTTATGATATGTTTAGTCTTCGGATTTAAATAACCAGCTTCTTAATTTTTTCTCTTTTCTCTATTTTCCCTATCTCCATTTACTTCCACCAGGGCGATTCTGAGAGCATTAATTACTCTGGAGTATAATGTAAATTAACGGGCGTGCTTTTCATCTTTTCAAATGATCAATCTGAGGAACCGACCAACCCCCAAGTATACGAGTATGTACCCACTGATAATAAGAATTATCTATTTTTTTAATTTTAGAAATAGATCCGAAAACATTTTTTTTTTAACAATGGGTTTAAATTTCAGAATAGTGTTACGTACACTGACGAACTCTGCACTTACAACATAAATTATGTTGTTTAATAATTAAAAAATTAATATTCAATGGATGTGAGTTACGAATCATAAAAAAAGTGAAGATACGAATCAAAAATATTTTTCCAATGAATTTAAAAAAAAAAAAATTCTTCAAAAGATTGATATTCACTTTGTGGCTTTTGTATTAATAAATGAATTAAAATGACTTTGTATTCACCACTTTATTAATATACACATCTTAACTTGTTTCGAAAGCGATGTTTTTCATCAGGAATATATAAAATACTTAAAAATCATAATGTTAAGTATAGACAAATGATAAACATAGAACAAAATAATGTACGAATAGACAAATTACAAACATATACACAAATCGATTAAATTTAAATTGAAATTTAATTAAGTATTAATGCTTTTTTTAAAATTATTTATTAAATGTATTTACTTTTACATTTTATGTTATTTTATTTCTTAATTTTGATTTTTGTTTACCTTATAATTATCATGCAGATATGAGGTTTTCGTAGTAATATGTATTGTTTTTTTTAATGCTAAATGGTGGCATCAACGTATAAATATGCAAAAAATGAACATACGCACATTATTATTTAAGGTGACGATATGTACATTAGCATGTATGACCGTTATGCTTGTATACATGCGCTGTCATGTCTGGGTATTGTCACGTTGGGTTAATTTTTTGATGAACCTTTTTCAATGGCTGAGTTGGCATCGCGTTTGTGTCTCACCCAGGCATCGAGAGTTCAATTCCTCGGCTGGCTAAGTCCTCCATTACGACACAAGCAACATCTTCCTTTTACTGTGATGGTAGTAGGAGATTTCGTAGCCAGAGAATATTTTTTCTTTCTTTTAAATGGAGAAAGAGAATAATAGTAATAATAATTGGATGATTTGTATAGCGCTGTTTTTGTGAAACATCATCTCAATGGCGCTGTCCTAATATTACTTCCTCGTATTTATTTAATTATGTACAATCAGATACATTAAAACATACTAACCTGGCAGGTCACTTTTCAGAAAATGTAAGCACAGAGATGTTATTTTTACAGCTGTTATTTTGTCCACCTTTTCTATTGATGTTACATTTATTAGAAGATTGGTGGCACAAGAAGGGTTGGTATTTATTTGAAATATTTATAATTTTTAGGAATGGAGATATTTATAAAATTACCTTAAAAAGCGTAAGTTTTGAATAGATATTAACATTTTTTTATTTAATACATTTAGTTATTTATAATGTTGCTGGCTGTGGACGCATTTGTGCACTGATGCGTGAATTAATTTTTTTTTATTTTTATAAACAATAATTATTAGCCTGAAACACTCATCCAAATTGAAAAACCTTCCGAGAAAAGATAAATGTCGCCGACAGGACTCGAACCTGCACCCTTCTGATTGCCGGTCAGATGCTCTACCGTTGAGCTACGTCGGCTTATCGCAAACCCGCCAAGTTAATCAATATATACTAGTGTTTCATTCAATAATTACTGTTTTTTTATTATATTTCACCTGTCAACAACCAACTTTATTAGTATGAGCAAGGCTTTGTAAGGCCGGATATCAGAAGGTTGCGGGTTCGAGTCCTGTCGGCGACATTTATCTTTTCTCGGAAGGTTTTTTCAATTTGGATGAGTGTTTCAGGCTAATAATTATTGTTTATAAAAATAATTCTTACCTTTTGCGCTATGCACAAAAACCTTGTCTTAAAAACTTTAGTTTATCAATTAAATAAAAAAAAATTGTTTTACTTTTTTATAAGTGACTTTAGGTAAGCACTAAATAACGACACTAATAACGATTTCACGATTTAATGATACTCGGAAAGTTGATGAACGAATAAAATAAAATCAATTGGATATGAACGCGTGCAAATATTTGGCGTTATTCGAGTAGTGTCGCACTTCAATAATATCAATTTCGTTTCAATTAGTTCTGGTAATCATTATTACAGAAGTGGTGTTGCAGACATTTCTAGGGTTTATTGTGCGAGCAATTGCAATTTTAACAATGGTGACTACTCCATATATAGTTCACATTTCGCTAACGAATACGATGGGGATATGTGGACGACGCAGGGGCCAATATATTAAGAATTTCGATTTGCAATTTTTAATTGTTTATATTTTTTTATATTGTATTTGAAATATTAAAAAAAAAATACACTTTGTTTTAAGCCACAAATTGTTTATTGTATTTGTACGCCAATCGATTTCGTTTAGATCATGCTTCGTCAGGGCAAATATAATAATTAAGGAAAATATACATGTACAAAAAAAGAGTGAGACAGGATAATACGAAAAAAGGCAAAGTAGAATAAAATATGAGAAGGAGGCAACAACTGATAAGTATCACGAATAAGAGTGAGAAAACAACAATATATATTATAACATCTAAATAGTAAATAAAACAGTTTATTATTTATTGATTTGAACAATTCCTTTTTAAATATACGTAGTCTTTTTCTTTGATAATTTTATCTGGAAGGCGAGAATATAAATTGCCCCCCTTGTAGCTAATGGATTGCCTGGCATATGGTGTATGTATGGTATTTAATTGTGTTATGCCGTTGTCGTGTAAAGTGTGTGTGCACTTGTGACGTTTTAATGAATTCTGCGTTTGTATGTATGTTATTATTTATTTTATATATTAAGAGACATAATATTATATTCGTACAGTTTTCTTATTAATAACAGTTCATTTTCCTTGAATAATTTTTGGTGGATATTTTAGAATTAAAGTTAAATAGTTTTTTTTTGATTACCTTGTTTTGTATAACCTGTAATTCACTTATGCATGTTTCATATGGTGACCGGATAATTAAAAACACGTATAAATCAGCACACTTTTGAAAAGTGATATAAAGCTAGTAAAAGTATTAAAAAAACTTGCCTGATAACCTAATCTTACCTAACCCAATGAATTTTTTTTAATATAAAAAAAAAGATTAATAAGATTAGGTTTCTGGGTTGTGTATTACTTACTTTTAACAACTTGATACTTGAATCTGTGCAGTTTTTGCACTGTAGTTTTCAGCACTGCGCCGTGCTGGTAGATGTGAATAGCCTTAAAACCTGTCAAAGGCAGGAACTAAGCATGAATAATGACGTGCACATCATATATTCGAATGTTGATTCTATTTTATATATTTAAATATTCATGTTCACGCAATGAATGTCAAGGGACGACTTGTGTGTGTTAGTGTTTCGAAACCAGTGCTTTTCAGCAATGCCAGCAAATATAGCAATCAGTGCCATCTGTCGGTACATCCATGTACTTAACAAAATAATGATAACATCATCGTAGCTTTCTTTTGAGATATTGCCAGTGTTTACTAAGAGGAAAAACATTGTAATTTTACACATTCAGTAACTGATTCGTAATATGCACAAATAAAAAGGTTATTTAGAAATTTGATGACATAGATAATCGCAACCAACATCGGCTACAGCCAGCAGTTTAGCCATTATCATCGATAACTTGTCTGAGATAATTTTTTTAAATAACAATTATTTCTCTGTTCTACCTACTTCCTACCCCGATTACACACTCTGTGCGCGCCATTGCCAATCAGTATATAATTTGCAACACACAATAAATTAAAAATTTGTCTCCAAGAGGATATTGAATTTGTTGGCAGTCATTATACCGGAAAAACCTTAATTTAAAAAAAATTATATCTCTGTATAAATGAATGATTGTCTGTTTGTCAACGATTTTCGCAAAAATTACTCGACCGGTTTCGTTGGAAATGGCATAGTTTGTTTTTATTAGTGCTGGAAAGGTTTAGAGAGAAGTTTGAATGAAATCAGATGTTATGTAAAACTGTTGCTATAAAGTTTTATAATTAGTATGAAAAACATTGAACCCGCCATGTTGTGTTAAGGTTAGCCATAGATATACCACTCTAGTTAGAAATATATTATATATTCAAAGAAGAAGGTTTCTTTGGGTAGAATATTATCAAAATGGAAATCACAAGTAGGTACTTACTTAAGAACTTTATTATTTAGATACATTTTGAAAAAATAAATCTTTGGAATAAAATAATTTTTTCTTGAATCAATGTTTCTTTGTTTAGAGATAGTAATAGTCGTTACGAGGCATTACTTTCACTGTCAAATCAATTATGGCACCCAAACGACAAGTAAGAATTCACATCTTCATAACTTCATCAAAAAACTACCGAACAAGGCCGGGTACACATCAGCTAGTAACAAATACGGGTAATTTTGTTTTAACCACTGTTTTTAATATATAAATATCTACATGTTTCAGAAGCAAAGCTCCCCTCATCAGGATAAAAAAAAAAAAATTTTGAATTGAATGTAAATAAAATTTATTATTGTTATTATTAAGTTCTGCAAGTATTTTAGTTTTTATTGTTGTGACAGCTGTTTCGGTGTACAAGGCCATTTAAAAACTGCCCTGAATGGCATTGAACGCCGAAACACCCATCACAATAATAAAAACCAAAATACTAAATAAAAACATTATTAAATTTGATTATTTTTTATCGAAGAAAGCAATCACTTTGTGGCTTGAAATAAAGGGGATTAACACAAAGAAAAAATCATTTAAATTAACATTAAATTTAATAAAATAAATGAATGAGTTCTACAAATTAAACACAAAAATGATTAATAATATTAATTTTATTAAAAGTATACACTAACATGGCATCATAATAATTAACACAGCATTTCTCTCCGGAACGTTGACTAAAAATCAATCATCAATTTAAAAACCCACCTATCAAATCAAAATTAATTTATAAATATTCTGAAAAAGTATATTAAGAATTTTTTTTTTGACAATAAAGGAAATCGTTGCCGGAACCTTTTCAAAAGAGAAAAATTTCCAATCTTTTACCGCGACGGTTATCTCAATTCGGTGGAGAAATTTCGCCAATCTTGGCAATAAACGGAACGAACTACCCCCGTGATATGCGGGTGCCCTTTGAAATTCCACTCTAAGATACAATCAAAGAGGTTTTCTGTTCACACAGGTTTGATTCGCCGCTTCCATCTCTTTAATGTATTTTTTCAAACACAACGCAAAACTTAAATTTTACTAGGAGCACAATAAAAACGATTATAGATAGTAAATCCAACGAAGGACAATTATTTGGAAATAAATAAATATATCAATGTTTTGAATAACGAAGAGAGAATATAGAAATTACAGAATTAGAGTTATGGAACACCTCAGGTGTTTAAATAATAACAACTATTCTGAAATCATTCATTTGTTTTGATTTTAGCTGTCGACAGTTGTTCTGTTTTGTTGCTCATTATATTTATCAAAAACAAATTATTTTCTGTTATCTACCAAAAGAAAAGTATTGTGTATCGTTCCTTGAGGATTCTTCTCCCCTCTGGTCATCCAGGAGCCAATTTTCGCAGCTGATTATCAGATATTTATGCACTTTTCTACCTAGTCGTCACCAGTTCCATTTTTCTTTTTTTTTCTTTTTCTTTTGTATTTGTAAAGAATGGAGGATATTCCTGAAAAGGTCCATTCAGGACTCCCCAGAAAGCCTCCAGATCCCCCTCCTGACCTTCCAGATAATACGTCAGAAATTTCAGACAGTGAATCTGTCATAATAAAGTCCTACAAAAAAAGAAAGTTTAGTGCATCTCCAAATATATCCGACACTCCTTCAACTTTACAGACCCCAGCCCCAGCAGATCTTCCAGAATCTCCTCCAACTAATTTCTACTCTGTCCATTCCCGTGGCCCATATATTGTGTACGCCCAAAAAACCGAGCAAGGAAAAACTATTCATCCTCTTGAGTTTGGTAAATTTCTAACAAACACAAAAATTCTTTGCATCAAGCCTGGAGGTGTAAAAGCCGAGGGTCGTTTTCTAATCTCTGTTGAATTCCTCACAGGGTCAGCCGCCAATTCATTTATTAAAAATATTTACATTTCATCAAATTCCAAATTCAAGGCATACATTCCTACTTTTAATGTAACCCGTATGGGCTTGGTCAGAGGTATCTCGACCGATCTTTCCATCCCAGAAATTTTATCCGCCCTTACAACTCCTCAACATATCGGCAATCCCATAAAAGCCAGAAGACTAAATTACAAGGACTCTTCTGAGGGCACAATTACCTGGAAACCCTCCCAATCTGTCGTGATCACCTTTGAAGGGCAGTCTCTTCCCTCGCATATATATTTATTTTTTAATTCATTACCGGTTGAAATTTACACTTATCCTACCACACAATGTTTTAATTGCTGCCGTTTTGGTCACACCAAAGCTGCATGCAGATCTCCGCCCAGATGTTTCAAATGTGGTGAAAACCACACAGCTGACCAATGCCCTTCTTCAGCCCAACCCAAATGTTTCTACTGTTTAGGCTCTCATACAGCCATCAACTATTCTTGCCCAGAACAATCCCGTCAAAAAATATTAAATTATCGATGTCTTCTCAGAACTTATCTTTTCTGCAGGCATCTAAATTATTCCCTCCCGTCAAGAAATCATTTGCTGAGGCTTTATCCAGTAACCCTACATCCAACTCTCACCAATCCTCAACAACAATTTCTTCTCGCTCAACTAAATTCTCATACAAAAACCCCACCCCTAAACCGGCTCCTGGATTATGATCAACAACAACACAATTCACTTCTTTTAAATCCCAATGGGTCATCACTTTCAACTGCCGTAAATGGTTGTGCAAACAATTCTAATCCTTTCTCAACGAACTCTCTCTTCCTTTCTGAAAAACTCTCCCAAGACAATTCTTCATTTATTCAAACCCTTATTATGCTTTTAATTGACCTAATTTCTTCACAAATCAATCTACCGTCCAACGCTGCTTCTATTATTACCGCATTAAAATCACTTTCTCAAAATGACTCCACAAGACGTTAGATTACTTCAGTGGAATAGCAGAAGCGCCATCTCCAATAAGGATGACCTCACCCGCCTTCTGTATTTCCACTCAATATCGATTACTGCCGTCTCTGAGACTTGGTTTAAGCCTGCTCAACTCTTCAAGGTGAGTGGCTTCCAATGTCTGCGGGACGACCGCATTGATGGGATGGGCGGTGCAGCCCTGCTCATTAAAAACTCCCTACCCTTCATCCCTCTTTCCATTAAACCCATAAATGCATTCTTCCAATTAGTGGCAGCTACTGTCTCTAATATTACATTTACATCTTTCTACATTCCCCCTTCGACCTCATTTGATCTTTCCTTATGGGTCCACATGCTTGGCAAAATATCTTCTCCTTTGGTTATTCTGGGTGACTTCAATGCACACTCCCCACTGTGGGGTTCTTCATCCACGGATTTCTCAGGAAACAAAATTATTGACCTTATGGACTCCTTAAACCTGTGTCTTCTAAATGACGGATCCCCAACAAGGTTAAGTCACCCTGGACAGAGACCTAGTGCAGTGGACATATCTCTTTGTTCCCCATGTATCTCTCCACTAATTTCCTGGAGAACTACCTCAGACCCCTGCGGCAGTGACCACTATCCCATCATTCTGTATCTGGGTCAGCGGTTAGATACTCACCCCTTTAAAAGTAAATCAAAATATATTACAAAGAAAGCCAACTGGTCCCAATTCAGAGAATCTATTCAGGCTCTTACCCTCTCCCTTCCTACCCCTAATTCAGAAAATTGCTCCTCCACTTATAAATCTTGGTCCGAGTCCATTCTTAAATCCGCTGAAAAGGCTATTCCTAAATCATCTCCTGTAGGCACGAAGGCTCGCCCTCCCCCTTGGTGGGATGAGGAATGCCTTCAAGTGTTGAAAGAAAGGAAAGTGGCCAATAAGACATACTGCCAACAGATGACAATGGAAAATTACTTAACAGCCAAGAATGCCCAAGCTCTGGCTAAACGTACATTTCGTTTCAAAAAAAAAACAGCTGGCGTAACTTCTGTACTAACATATCCCCTGCCACTCCAGCGGGGAGGTTTGGTCGATGATTCGCAGATTTAGATCTTCCTTTTCACTGCCGAAGCCATCTCACAATTCAGCAATTTGGATGTCTGACTTTCTTAGCAAAATAGCTCCCCCTTATGTCCCTAATCTTGATGAAGTACCTATTCCATCTTTTACCCCAAATTCGTCTTCATGGTTAGATGCTCCATTTTCCATAGAGGAGTTAAAGAGAGCTTCGGAAAACCTCAAAGACTCTGCTCCAGGCAGAGATGAAATTCTGAACATATTCATCAGACACAATGATGACAATTCCCTTTCCTACTTTCTCTCTCTTATCAATATATTTCTGGATTCTGGTATTATTCCCCCAAACTGGAAAATCCAAAATATCATTCCCATTTGCAAGAGTAACAAAGATCCTAGTCTAGGTTCAAGCTATAGACCGATTGCTCTCTCTTCTACTCTATTCAAAGTAGCTGAAAGGATGATTAAGAATAGATTAGACTGGTTCGTAGAAAAAAATCAAATCCTTTCCCCTTCGCAGTTTGGGTTTAGAAAAGGTAAAAGTACCCTTGATAACCTTTCTTCTCTTGTGACAGATGTTAAATTAGCACTTTCTAAAAACGAATATGGCATAGCAGTGTTTTTAGACATCTGCGGAGCATATGACAATGTTGTCATCCCCATTCTAAAAGAAAAATTATTGGCGATTGGCGTCACACCCAAATTGGTCCAATTCATTATTAATTTGCTCTCCCAGAGAACTATTTTTGTAGACGGGCCTGGATCCTCTCCCCACGTTAGACACACATTCAAAGGACTCCCGCAAGGGTCTGTCCTAAGCCCGATCCTGTACAATATTTATACTTTCGATCTGGAAAAATCTATTCATTTCATGTGCGATATACTTCAATACGCCGATGACTTAACGTTCTACAAAATATCCCCAATCTTTTCATCGCAGTGACTGAAATCTTTTTAATTTCTGTTGTTTTTTCGGTTTCGTGGTTCATTTGGGATGTGTTAATGTTATCTTCTTCAATGATAAGAATGTTTCTTCATTTGGAGATAGTTTCACTTTCACTGTCAAATCAATTATGGTACCCTAATGACAAGCAAGAATTCACAACTTCATAACTTTATTCCAAATCCCGAGCAAGGCCGGGTACACATAGGATAGTAATTTATAAATTGAAGAATCGTATTGCATAACTAACTTAAAATATCTTTGACACAAAACAGTCATTGAAAAAGTATGCATTTGCATTTAGTTTTTTTTTTAAACATTTTTTTTCCAATCCATGAGTGAGTAAATGGCACATGGTCACCATAGACTACATCCTATTGCAATCCGATACATACGTTTCCAGTACCCAACTATCTGCGACTGAAAACATGACGCGTGTTCTCCCCGCTAGTCCTGTAATTAGCAAAATTCACTACTATGCTCTATGTATGTATGTAGATTTGCCTATGATAATTATGATGGGAAACAAAGTAGGCCAGTTAAAGTAATTATAGTTCCGGATTAAGCCGCAGCGTTATTATGTTTGGGGTTAATTAGAGGATTCGGGATTATTCGTGGACGAATCTCTTCGTCATAGCCCGGGAATAATAAATTAATGACTAGTAATAACGTTATTTGGTATAAAGTAGGTATTTTTGGTTTTCATACTCGGCTTTATCTGTCATTGTTCCGTTTTTGGCCGCCTGAGGTAGGTTATGTAAAGCATAAAATAATATATTATGTATATAACATATTGTACTGATATATTAAAATATATTGTATGAAACTGTATTACTATATTTCGTTAAACGCCGATTTATCGACACTGAAACTGATAAATATATTTTTGGTCTTCCCTCTTCTAGCGATGAGTTGTTCATGAACGAGTCGTTCATCTGTGCTAGCTCATTTTGATGAGCCATGAGCATACAACCGCTCAATTGAATTGTGATTTTTGTCGATAAACCTTGGAATGTTGTTTATTTTTCTAAAAAGATAACCATATCTCAGTTGTTCGATAGTATTCTTACGCATTTCTACGATGACGAATCATTAAATAAGCTCATTTGTTTATATAAAATCATCGTACATGTGTCGAACTTCCACAAGGCTAAATTATGCACACGACCATATTTTGCGCCATAATCCATTTTGAAGCACTTGTCGTCTAGGGTTCACATATTCGTATGTAGAGATTAAATTAAAGTGTTTAAATTTGTGTAGGCATTATACAGTAAGTGAATGGCTTAAATGGAAGTCGACCGTGATTACCCATATTTTAAAGAAAAGACAAACACGACGTCGCAAACCATCGACCCAGCTCTCAACGTCCTATCCTAAGTAAAGTTCTGGAAAAAATCGTTTATGATCAATTATACCCGACTATTTCGACAATAATTATACATAGTCAACACGAAAGTCGGTCTACAACATCAAATCTGTCATTTCTTGTCATTTATGTCGATCTACATATACTTCTCGATTGGCGTTTTCTCAAAGTCTTTTAATGTAACATCGGGTGTTCCCCAGGGTTCTCACCTCCGTCCGCTTTTGTTTAATATTTACATAAACGATATTGGCTCATTTTTCCATAATACTGAGTTTGTATTAAGATGTAGACGTTATGAAAAAAAAAATGGTTCGCACTCGATCCGACTGTGAAGCGCTACAAAGTGACATAGACAGGCTCTCCAATTATTGCGAATCTAAGTGCTTGGATCTCAACGTTTCTAAATGCCAAACTATATGGTTTAATAGAAACACGCATATAACTAAGTTTCCTCAAGTTATTTTAAAAAATAAATGTAAAGATCTCGGGGTACATCTATACAGAAAACTTACATTTAAAACGCACACCGAATCAATCACTGATAGGTCATATAAAATTATTTGATTTCTACATCGATGAAGTAAATTATTTTAAAACCCGCGTTCGCAAAAAATGCTTTGTTTTTTGCTAGCCAGAAGCACACTGAAATATATATTGATTATCTGAAATCCCAAATACATGCTATATGTCGATAGTATAGAATGAATACAAAATAAATTCACTAAGTTTCTCCGCTTCAAATACAACAACAATTATTCCTATGCACTCCTATCTCTGAAACTACGGCGAACGGTAGCCGATACTATATTCTTGTATAAAATCTTAAATAATGAAAAAGACTGCCCTGAAATCCCATTTAAAATTTACTTTAACATACCATCGAAACGTACCCGCCGCATATAACTAATTGACACATTAACAAACAAAACAAACGCGGCGGCAAATTCACAAATTTCCCGTGTTCTCCAAAAATTTAATAATCTTTGTCTCAATCTAAATCTAGACAGATTTTTTGTCTCCCTCCGTCATTTAAGAAAAAAATTACTCGTAACATCAATGCGCAATCACAACTCTCCAGTAAATAGTACTATTCAAACAATAAGGTACAAATACAAGCTTACACACGCACACACATACACAGACACATACCTTTTTATACTATACACATTTTTCATATACCTTTTTATCTTTACCATGTATCATTCTATAGCATTGTACTAACCCCGCCCGGTAAAATGTATATAACCACTTACTAGATATTACAAAGAGAAATGTCATTAGTACCTATCTTTGTAATAGTTTTCTAAACCTTATAATTTGTATACCGCTCATTTCTGTACTGTTTGTTTCTAAAATAAATAGTAAAACTACCATATATAAAACACAACAAAGTTTGCGATTTAAGTCACAATGTACAATAAAAAAATTGTAAATTAAACTTTACAAATTACGACATTAAAATTTGCATTTTATGTATTTCGCCACTTCCTTCTTAAATTTCAATTTCGAATTACAAATCCAATTTTCTTTGCTTTTATGTTTTCACTGCGGTGCTCACCTAACTAGGTCACTGGAGAAATATTCTAAGAGTAACAGCACCCTCGCCACATTATTTCATTTTGACAAACAGTTTTTTTTCTTCGTATCCTTTGGAGTACTGTTCTGCATGAATAGATCGTTTTTTAAAGGTTACGTTTACAAGCAAATTGCATTAACAACCAAAATATATATTGCATCAAGGAACTTACCGATTATATGTGATATTGGTGACCGGCTGCATATCGGAATCGAACCACGTTCCGCCTGGATCGCAGGATATGTATTTATCCACCCAACTACGTTGTGAAAAGTCCACTATTTCGATTCTCGTTGCGTTCAGATTATCAGACGCGTGGCATAAATCTGTAAATAAAGAAAACGCAAATTTAAATTAAAGAATTTTTTAATTGTTGTGAATTTATCAATTTGTATAACTCAATTTAATTTAAAAAAAATTAAGGTCATCAAATTTAATAGTGTTATTATTAACATATGAAAGTATTAGAGTTTTTTTTACTATTGTTTCAGTTTTGTTCGGCGTTCAAAATCATTTATAAGAATATTTGAAAGTTTGAAACAGCCGTTGCAACAATTTAAAAAAAAAAGCCTGGTTTCTTCAGTGCTGCATTCATACCCTGTCCAAGATATTTATTTATTTAATTTCTATTTTAATTTCTAACACTATTTCAACTTTTTTTTTACATTTTTTTTATTTTATTTTTTTATTTTATTTTTTATTTCATTTATTTTTTATTTTTTTCAGAATAAGAAAAAACATTGTGGATTGACATGATGTATTAAATAACAAGTCACTTTGTTTTGAATCCACTTTTATTTTTTATTTGTTGACTGGTTTCGATTCTGCCGAATCGTCTTCAGGACATAGAACATACTCATTAAATAACGGGAGTGTGCTGTATATATAGGGTGAAATTTTTTTATACTTTACCAC
>JAHDVE020007938.1:0-12231 GCA_022606495.2 Halesus radiatus | reverse complement strand
CAAAATGGGGCTTTGGAGCCAACTGCTAAGTTCAAGGGGAAAGTAAAAAAACAGCGCTATATAAATTTTTTAAAAAATCATACAAAAAATTGTCGTTTTCTATCAATAAATGAATTTTTATCGATTTTTTTCGTTCACTGAATTATTTGTTCGTTGTATATTTCAAATTAGTATTACAATATTACTCATATAAGTATTAATAATGGCACCGTGTAAAATCACCTCGGCATTAAAAAAAAACTGTAATTCTATTTCAACAAATTCGTTTATTTAAAATATTATTAAACCTTCAAAGCATTTTTTTCATACTATTCCGTTAGTTTCCTTTAAATACTTGGGTACCTACCTACCCGGAAATTAAATTCGAATGCTTTATTAGATAAAATTCTCGCGTAGGTACTTTTGTATTTGCATACAATCTATGGAAAATTCTCTAAGAAAAATTATGCAATATGAGAGCGGGCGGGAAGGAACGAAATGGCGCTTTTTTTTATATTTTCCAACTGTCAAAAGTTTGAACGATTATTGTGGAAGTTTTCCCATGGGTTGCAATAGATGTCGCGATTTTCAAAACTTCCTACGTGGTTTTTAAAAGCGATTATCTATTTAGTTTACCTCTCCGATTCGTCTAAGTAAAGGATATTGTAATTTCGTGGGAGACGGCAAACGGTGAAGATAATTTTCCGCCGAGAGATCCGATTTTACCGATTTTTGTACGTAGTTTTTAAATATATACTCGGCGAGTCTATTATTTTTCTTTCACTGGCAACACGTAGGGTAAAAGATCGCTGGAAACTCGAATGAAACTCGAGCAGCGCCACACGGCGGGTAGGAAGATTGCGGTTGAAAATAGAACCGACGCAAAACTCGATCGGATTTGAATTTTTCCTTACTTAATTAACGCTAGTTTTAGTTCTCGCCGACAGTTGGAAACCATAATCGATCACTATTTTCGATACAAAATTTTCGGTAGTTTCAGGATCGGACCGATCCAGTTGTCTGAATTTTTCCATACGATTTTATGCGACATCGAAATTTGACCAATTCTGACCCTTATTTTATTTGAATTTCTATATCCGGAAGGTCGATTTTGGCTTGGCTGCTAAATCCACGCTCCCTTTCGAGCAATCTTAGACCTTCCGGTCGGTCGAATTAAGGGGGCGCTAAGGTGGATTTTTCCCCATCAGGGGTGGTCTGATAATCGAAAAAGTTAGAGCAATACTATATATATATTATTTTATATATTTAATAAGAATCAGTTGAGAAAACATCAGTAATAGGGACATTTAATCGACAAACCTGTACGAATTCCATGAATGTATACAAAACTAAAATAAAACACATGTTATGCATAGGCACAATGGAATTTCAGAAATATACGAATTCAAGAAACAAATGATTCATTATTTTTTTAGACGCATTTTGTTTTCATGTTATTTTCACAAGCTATTTTTAATTTGTGGAACATGTATTTAGTGAATTTATATGTCATAATAAATAGGTACACCAAAGTTGGAATAAATTGATTATTAAAAAAAAATACAGAGTTCTACTTAGAGCAGGTGGGAACATGGTACCTATTGGATACAGTTACGAGGCACACACATAGAGATCAGTTCTATTTTTGATAAAGTTATATTTGGATCATTTGTTTCTTTGTTAATCTCTATTTGTTCCAATAAATAAGTAAATCGGCCCTTACATTTATTGGATAAAAATTAAAAATGAGGTAAGGGTAAATAAATATTACAATCAAATAAATTATTTAAAAAATGAGTGATTTTTGCAAATTAAACCGAATAATACATATATGTATTATATTATGGTTACGGGTTTCATAAGATATTTAAAACATTGTTTTTTAAATAAAATATCAACATCAAATATTTAAATTCTTACTATGCGGCCGAAGAACCATCTCAGCACGCGCTTTAAAACAAACGGATTTATCGGTAGCATAATTTCGTGCGTGTAATCTCTCAAACGTCACCGAGACCAGACTTTCAACAATGGACATATCACTTCCAGAGAATAAACATTAAACAATGCAGAGATCAGGACAGAGCCGGAGACGGTAGTAGAGCTAGGGATTGTAAATCCGGAGCCGTTCTGGAAAATCCGGATTTGAGGATTAAAAAAAAAATCTTTAAAAATTTCAACTTTCAATGATCGAAAAAAAACATGATAAGTACAGAGCCGGAGACGGTAGTAGAGCTAGGGATTTTAAATCCGGAGCCGTTCTGGAAAATCCGGATTTGAGGATTAAAAAAAAATCTTTAAAAATTTCAACTTTCAATGATCGAAAAAAAACATGATCAGGACAGAGCCGGAGACGGTAGTAGAGCTAGGGATTGTAAATCCGGAGCCGTTCTGGAAAATCTGGATTTGAGGATTAAAAAAAAAATCTTTAAAAATTTCAACTTTCAATGATCGAAAAAAAACATGATAAGTACAGAGCCGGAGACGGTAGTAGAACTATGGATTGTAAATCCGGAGCCGTTCTGGAAAATCCGGATTTGAGGATTAAAAAAAAATCTTTAAAAATTTCAACTTTCAATGATCGAAAAAAAAAAGTTTTTCCGATACTTTGATGAATTATCGAATTCGAATGAAATATTGTATAATCCCGGTATAAATACTACGCGAACATACGGTCGGAATCACAGATCATAGAATGTCGAAATAGTAAAAAAAACATGACTCATTATCATGGAGTATATATGTTTAAAACGGTCAATGACGAACCGGCGTGTAAAGGCGTTCTTAGACGATACTTTTTTTCATCCCGATTGCTCATGGGTTGTCTTTTTCTATGGAAAAGGGATGAAAATTAGGACGTGTTCTATTTTTTCGTCCAGTTTAAGATGCACGTATGTTATGCGGAAATTATGCGCTTTTATTTATTTTTTACATTTAATATATTGATAAGAAAATAACAAGTATTTATTGCTGTTCAGTATTGTGGATTTAGAATGCATTTTAATGATTTTATTAAACTTTACTTTGGGTAAATAATACCCGAACACGTTGTCATAGTTTAGCGCGCTTTCCTTGACCGCTGTCATTCTTTTACGTAACTATAAAGTTACGTATTTTGTGGAGATGTTGCGTATTTATTTGGGAATTTAATTTAAAACATTGTCAATAGTATTAAAGGGAGATCAGAATGTGTTTAAGTTGATTGTGATCGCGTTTTTCCAGTTCGGAATTGTGAAATTAGCGGATATTTTTGAAATTATTTTTTTCACAATTTGTGAAGGTGCTGCCATTTTTTGACGATTAAGTACCGTCCCAAAGTATTCTCTCTCCTTTGATGGCAAATACATGTGCAAATCTGTACGAAATTTTAGGTATCAAAGTAAAGACCGTGTAAAGCAATGATTTTCTCTATGGATCCTGATATGGTTCTCAAATGGGGATCGGTTTGAAAAAAAGTATCGTCTAAGAACGCCTTATGAATCTAATAAGGAAGACCGAGGAACTATCGTCATCGATCCCTTCGGCACCGGTGCATAGTCGGGAAACACGCCAAACGCGCGCCCAACATTTGCACACGGTTGACATTTGTCACATGAGAACGGTTCGCTTCTGCGATTCGTTCTTGTGTTCAACAGCTCGGCTGTGAAATGATCTGCCGGCCTCTGTGTTTCCTCCATTCTATAACATGGGTCTCTTCAAAACCCAAGTTCACTCCTTCCCATCCTCTAAAAGACCCCCCACACACCACCTCCAAAGATGATATAGGCCTTGAGGGAAATTATTTCCCTCAGGGTCTCCTGTGTGGAGTTACTGTAAAAATATTACACATAAGTACATTGTTTTGTTATTCCTCATTCATATTATTTCTCTTTTTTACATTAAATGATTTGTCTTCTTTGTGTATCATGTTTTTCTGGCATCATATTAAGCACACTAATTTGCTGTGAGCATTTGGTTATTGGGTTAACCACCTTATTACTTTTTTTATTATCCGTTTCACAGAAATGTCTTTCATATAAGTGTTGCATGCGTCGTTTTTTTTATAATTTATAAAATCCGGATAATGTGGATTTCATATTTGAATATCCGAGTTCTGATTCCTCTGTTCATAATCCGAAAATTCGGAATGCAATCATTAGAGCAGTGTGAAGAAAGCGGGACCGAAATAGCGGCCAGCGAGACATCAATTAACCCAGGAGCGGGAATGCAGGCTGCAACAAGACGATGTCAAACGATGCAAATGATTTGAATTCCAGAATCGCGTTCGCTGCACATTCATCATGATGCAACACTTCGGCTTCGGCTGCATCTGAATGCACTTGCAGTTGTCGCTTGCTAAAGGAACATTTTCGCACTTGCACAATGCGAATAAATGCAACCTTATAATAAATATCTTTAAAATTAGTGATGAATCATTGATGATTTTTTTGGTATTTTATTTTGTAAAACTTGTATTTTTTATCCCAATTTGACAATGACTTCGACCGCCGACGATTCGTAAGCTTGTAGAACTTATTGGAAATGATTACTTTTAAATAATACGGAATATCACTTAAAACTTATTACAATTATAAAATACAATAATAATAAAAATATTTATTTATTTGAAATACACTTTATTTAATATCAACATTTAAGAAAGCTTTGACTGCCCAAGTAGGAACAAATTCCGTTTTAGTACAGTAAAATTGACAAGTTTAGTTCATATTAAGTGCCATTATACAAAAATAAAAAGGAAAAAAGAAAAAAAATAAGCCGACTGGTTTCGATTAAAATGTTTTTTCGCCGAATATGCATTTAAAAGTATATTCACCAGTTTTCATTATAATAATAATAATAATGCAAATATTTATTCAGTCGTTCAGTATCGTTTCCAATGTTTCATATATAGTTTTGATTGACACTAATCACCGCGTTTTTCAGCATCATCCAGTCATTTAAATGCATTCAGTGTCAATGCAATTGCTAAGTCATGCATTTTCAATAACCTTAATTAAACTCTTGTTATTTGTCATTTTACTCGTACAGCTGCACTTTTCACAATACGTCACAGATTAGATTTAATAAATATTATGGCAGAACTGGGAGTGGCAATAAAACATATGCATTATGACGGCCGTGTTTGTGTGAAGTGAGGCCTCTCTGTTGCACAGCTCTTTAAGGAGGCTAACGACCCCGTAAGTGTGCTTTTATCGACGTTTAATATTAAGTGGTAATAATCGTCTCTTTTATTGACGAAATAAAACGAGGAAATTGTTCGCTTTGTACAGAAAATAACAGAAACAAAGGAGATGGACCTGAAACACCATCAGTGTGAAACTGCGCGAACAAAGTGTCGCCAACATTGTTCACTCATACTACTACAATTTTCATTTTGTTTCTTCCTATACACCAAAGGTTTAAATCTCATTGGCTCCGTCGCTTTGATAGTCCGCGCATTTCGCGTCGTGGTTCGCCGACAGTAACATCAATAGATTAAACACAAACGAATGCGTAGGCACCTATTCAATCCTAGTACTTGTTTTTTTTGGTTTTCTTTTCCAACGAATCAAAAATAGGCAATTATTTATCAATATTTTTTATTTAATCATTTTTAAACCGGCTGTGATACGATCGTCGATATAATTTTAGCTGAAACTCCTCATTGAATACACTTTAGTCGCCTAAAACAACTACTAAATCCTTCCGCCGTCGCCATAAACCAAAACTAATCAAAAGCTCTATGATGTAACGAGTAGCCATTAAATTCATGAATTGTCAGAGGCCGAAATAAATGGCTAATAGATGTCAGAAACATGCAAATGCGATCGCAACATCATTTTAAACAAACAACACAAATCGTTCATACAATTTAGACTGAATTCATTATATTTTCGACTAACTAATTTAATATCGTTTTTTGAGTTAACTGGGATAGGGCGAAATGTTTTTTTTTTCTTTTTGATATTTATTTATACGCACAGGTGCAAAATTTGGATCAAACGTTTTGGTACATGTGGCACTCATTGGAAAAACTCAAAAAAGTGTAATTTATTCGTATTTTGTACTAATTATCTACTGGTAAAAATATCATTGGCCCCATAAATATAGAAGAACTCAAGAAATATCACGTGGGCGTGTTTCGGAATCCAAAAGTCTGGCCAATCGGGCCTTAAATTTCAAATACATAACTGAGTTTCATCATTACGAAATTCAAATGGGATAGCGATATACGATGTCAGGCGAGTGTAAGAGAAACAGAGGGCGTGCTAAATAGGCTAGAATCAAAAGGTATTAAGTCAAAGGCACACGGGCTTTCATTTAAATCTACGTGAAAGATACTTCTAGTGTGTACTCTTTGTTCTATTTAATACTAATTTATTTATTTTTCACATTTTCAATAAAACAAAGAAAGACAAACATTCTCGGGTTAGGAATAACCCGACAATATTTGAAAATCTCCTACTACCATCATACTAAGCGGATGAGGTTGCTTGTGTCGTGATGAAGGACTTAGCCAACCGAGGGATTGAACTCACGACGCCTGGGTGGAACCCAGGCGTGAAGTCAACTCAGCCACTGACCTGTCACAACCGGCTTTTCACTAACATTGTATAGAGATAAAAATGTATATTTATTGTTATTTTTATTTAAAAAAAAAACAGCTACATGTCGTGACAGGTGATGACTGCTAATACAGTATTTTTTCTCTAACTCCACACGGGAGGCCCTGTGACAAATAATTTCTCTCAGTGCCTATGTCATCTTTGGGGATGCTGTGTGGAGGGTCTTTTTATGAAAACGAAAGAGAGGAAGTTCTAGGAAGGAAAAAGTTATGAGGAATGGGTAGGAATCTGGAGGTCCAGGAGTGAAGGACGAATTAATCCAGCCTCTCCCGATTCGGCTCTCGCGCAATTGGTGGGCAGAGATGCACCCGCCGCCAAGACCCGGATAAACCTCACCCCATGAACCGGGCACCCCTACTAAGTCCCCTGCCGTGGTTGAACCACTAGGGATGACCTCCCCAATGAATACTTCTCGGAGCGGCGGTACTAAAACAATGGAATAACGTAAAACTGAACTGGATATAAAGCTATCTGGAGCACTAACGAACGGTTAGATTTAATGGTGTTCGTACGAAAGTTAGGTGTCTAGTGTTAAGCAGCTTAACTTTTCCCTGTATATAGTTTTAAAAGACATTGATGTTGTCGATAGGATAAATCATTTTCAATATTAACTCATCGTTAAAAACACCAAAAAAAACTGCTACTTTGAGTCCCCGCCAATGTCGAGACGGGCTTAATTTTATAAGACGGAGTAAGCAGAGCCAGATCCCTGAGAAGATAATCGGGGTTAGCTAATTTATACAGCTTGTCGTACGTAGGTGGCGAGTCGATAGTGACGGTGTATGGGCCCCTTTATGTCTGCATAGCCCTGTGTGCCGGATTACCATAACACGGGCCGCGACTTGGCATTATATGTCAGGGCAATTAAGGCAGCTGAAAGCTGAATGAGTCGACTGAGGGAATAATTCAAAACACAGCGGTTGTGGATTTCATGGCGCTTGTCAACTGCTTAGTGCGTAGTATATATAGGTTGGGATGTGGGTTTACATAAATGCCCAAACACTGACAGCGCTTCTAGCGACAATTAAAAAAAATCTGAGTCTGGACAAGAGTTTCAATTGTCCGGAGCTAGTGAAACTGGAAGTCACTGAATGGTCCTGGAGAGGGTGAGAACATATTGAAGGGTGTAAAGTTCCTACATATTTATTCCTGGTTCAGCGCCCCTGAGGTGATTTCTCACAAAAGAGGTGCTATATAAATGGTCCGATTATTATTATTATTAATATAATTAAAACCATTTAAGCAACGCTATGAATAAATAATTCTTTTTTAATGATCTTAATAACATTATCTTATAATAATTTATTGATTTAAGTTTTTAATCCAGTAGGATTGGATGAATAGATCAAACCCAATCGATCATACTACATTTAATCATTGCAGAAAATAGTATTAACATAACCTAAATGACATATGAAAACACTGAATGAATGACAATGGATAAAAAATGGAGAACAATATTAACAAATCTTGAATTTGAGATATGATATCGATGAAGATGGAATAAATTGAACTGGTCTCATTAGCTAAGTTGGTTGAGCGGTTGACCCGGATAGGCAGAGGACCTGGGTTTGATTCCCAGATGCGACTGAAATCTTTTTATTTTCTGTCAATTTTTCCGTTTTCATTTGTCATTTAGGTTATGTTAATATTATTTTCTACAATGTTTAAATATTAAAATGAGGTTTTAAAATCTCAATTAACAATAATTGATAATTAAAAATTGAACATAACATTTAATTTAATTTATTTTTTGTGAAAATTAACAGCAAATCCATAATTTACATATATATAACAAAAAAAACAGTAAAACATTCCAATTATAAATTTTCCGCTGCTGATGATAAATACTATGAGTAAAGTGAGATATTCAATGTACTACCTGCAAATAGTAAAAAATTAATGTTAAAAAAAATAGTAAAATAAGAATATAATGGTTTCGCGATGCCTTTTTCACTGGAAGAAGTTCCGTATTGATACATAGAAAAAACTAAACTAAATTATAAACTATTACTTTTTAATGAACCGTTTTTTTTTTAAAAACAAATTTATAAAAAAAATTCACCAACCGGTATCGAGAATTTAATTATTTTTTATGAATCCTACCCTGATGTAGCTTGAGCCAAGCGAAACCCGTTTGTGAATACATTTAATCAATTAGTTGTTAAAAATAAAGTGTTTGTTTAATTTAATAAAAACTGATTGTTTAATAGGAATTTAGATGGCCTAATATTAGTAGGTGCGGAATGTATGTTTAGATTTTGTAAAAAATCCATAGTGTACAAAATACACTTGTCTGTGTCATTTTTCCACAGTGCAATTATTGAAAAATTCGACGTTTTTAACGTTGTGGTAACCGAAAATGTTATTTATTCCGGAAACTCAATTTTTTGTGAAATGGTTTTTCAAAGGATTTTTTTCAGATTGGTGATCTACAACAGCATCAAAAGCGTACTTAACTTAGCACTCAGGAACACTTAAAAATCACGAGCCGCCGCTGCATTTTACCAATATCTCGGTAGCAATCAAGTAAGTAATCCGTGAAATTATTAAGTTTCAAAAATAAAATGTCGATTTTCAGCAAGATTCAATAATAATAATAATAATTGGATTATTTCTATTGCGCCATTTTCGTGGGAAAATAACCCCAAGGGCGATTTATAATTAATTTATATAACGTAGCACTTGACGTACAACCAATACCTAACAGATAAAATTTATTACTAATGGTTTATAAGTAAAACTTATAACTATTGACTCACAACTGAGACTTATAATTAGTGACTTACATCTATGGCTTATAGCTAGTAACTTACAACTAAAAGTTATAGCTAGCGACTTACGAGAGTTATTTATTTATTTATTCACGCCTAGAAGGCTTTTACATGTTGTTACATTTATCACATAGTTTTACAAGGGAGTACAACAATGTACACATAAAATATGAAGCTATAACTTGGTGATGTGACATTATAATTTAAAAAATAAAACAATAACTTTGTTTGCATCACTTTTATTTATACTTTAGCCAACCGGGTTTCGCTACTACCGTAGCTTCTTCGGGGCAGAATAATACTAAACTATGAACTAAGATACACATGTGTTATGGATTAAAAGCGGGTGAGTGAAGGGCCGAGGGTGGGAGATCAGCAGGTACCTGGCAGGGAAGGCCGTGTACTTTGTTTATTGTGAATAATTTATGAATTGTACTTTTATTTAAATTTATTTGGTTATTAATGAGTCCAGCATTAGTGTTTTTGGCTATCCTTATTTCTAATGCTTCTAAATTATTAGAAGCGATAGAAATAAGGTTATTTGAAGGTTCAACTCGAGTGCCCTAAGTTAAGTAGGTATAAATAGAATATAAATCTAACACATATATAAACCTAGTACATATTTAAAACTAATACATATTTATGACGAAGTGCATATTTTATTCACAATACTGCAAAATTATAGTATGTCTCTAAGTATGTTCCTGTATCTGTTTGTACATAATAAGCAAGTAATATTTGTACAGCGCCTCTGAGGTGATTTTTCACAAAAGTTTGCAAATCATCCAATTATTATTATTATATTAGGGAAACATAATAAAATGCCTGAAAACTGGGACCCAAACGAGATGCTACAGGTCCTCCTCCTCTGGACCGCCAAAACAGTTGATAAATGACGTGTTTCAGTCCCATTAGGTCCCCCGGGTTACGCAAACCTTTTAAGTGGATTCTTTAAATGTAATAAAATATTTAACAGCCTTAAATTCTCAAACGGGCCGCCCCCTTAATGGTCAATTACAATTAAAAATATAAAACAAGGAATAATTAAGAATTGAAATGAGCGCCTTAATTTAAAAGTTGTCGAATGTATCCGAGATCGTTTGAATAAAGTGTTCGAAATCAAAACTGGTTTCCGGGCGGCCAGAGACAAACCAAAGAACAGAACTTCTCAAATTTTCATTATGTACGAGGTGTGTTCAAAAGAAAAGGTGAATTTTGAATTTTCGCGGGCTGTGTACATTCGATAATAGATTTTTTTTATGTTGGTACACATATGTTTATCATATGTTAGCATTATCATCCATTTTGGATTAGTGGTTTGTTTTTGACAACTGGAAAGGTTAGTTCGATTTTTTACTTTAGGTTCGTTTTCTGGGGCATCATCAGTCCGATTGAAGTGAAATTTTAGATTTGCTTTGTTTTCTATTTCCTTATGAACATTCCTTCAAAAAATTAAAAAAATCGATGTTTTTACAATTTTTTTTTTTAGTAAAAAATCGAAGAAAAAACAAAACGTGACCAACCTTTCCAGTTGTCAAAAACAAACCACTGATCCAAAATGGCTGGTAATGCTAACATATGATAAACATATGTACCAACATAACAAAAAAAAATCGATAATCGAATGTACACAGCCCACGAAAATTCAAAATTCACCTTTCTTTTGAACACACCTCATATAGTCAGTTGGAGGTGGCAAAATCATATCTTCTCAAGTTAAATCTTTTTAATATAACGTATTAATCTGGAGTGACTTGCCAAGTAATTGTATTTCGGTATCTGTTTGTGTACAATATCAGGTTATGATCTGATTTTGTAAATAGTGACATTTTGTATCGCACATAAACACGTTACACTGTTGTGTAAATTATCACTGAAAACAAGGGCAACAATCATTACATAATTTATTCTAAAATGTAAATATGTTAGTTGTAAGTCTCTATTCCTTAACCATAGATGTTAACCATTAATATTCTCATAAATATGTTTGTCACCAGTTTTAAGTGACTAGTTGTAAGTCTTAGATGTAAGTCACTAATTATAAGTCTGAATTGGGTAGTTTCTATTTATAAATCTTAGCTATAAGCCAATAGTAATAAATCCAAATTGTAAAGCGCCCCTGAGGTGATTTTCTCACGAAAATGGTGCTATAGAAATAATCTGTTTATTTATTTATTATTTGTACATAATAAGATATACCATAGCGAGTGATATTTGTGCAGCGCCCTTGAGGTGATTTTTTTACAAAAACGACGCTGTACAAATCATCCAGTATGCTGTACAATGTACAGGGTGGAAGATACTCTCAGTATCGCCCTGGTGACAGACCACCATTCAGAATTGAAACGTTGCTGGAAATGGCTTCACCCTCACAAAATTCCCCAATTGGGTATGTCATAGTCTCACTGGTTCCAAACGGTTGGAAGTAGTTGGGACTCTTGTGCGGTATTCATATATAAAAAAAAATTAAAATATTTTTATTATTAGTAACCCCTTGAGTTTTATTGAGAATAAATGATAATTTTTCATAAATATGCATGGCAAACTTTTAAATGTCAAAAAAAGTCTTTTTTTTTTCCTTTCTAAGACAGTTTAAATCATATACCTTACTATAGTATGAAATGAGATAACATGAGTCCGTGTCGGGCTGGGAGAAATATCTCCCAAAGACTCTACTGGACTCGACAGGTTAAGCTGGGTAGTAAGATTAGCAATTTATGAACTAACTAACTAGCCATCACGCCGTTTCTCTGCGGAGATAGGCAGAGAGGACGGACCACCAAACAACTCGATACTATAACTTTACATATTAGAAAAGGTGTAGGTAGTGAAAATGAAGCAATAAACTTTCCACAGTAACCCCTTAAGGTAAC